>CANNZV010001079.1:404975-560338 GCA_947561585.1 Caprella mutica
CCAAAACACTAATTAAAGTACCTACGCTACATCTCGGGAGCATTTAATAACGATGATAGCATCTCATGGAGAGTCTCGGCTGCTTCCTAAACTTTTCCCGTTCAAACTTCTGTTGTTTCGGTATTTTTCAGATGAGTTTTGTTGCCAAGTATTGAACAAAATAATGTTTAGAAGATCATGACCCTCGAACTTCTAGTTGACGCATAATTTGTACTAAAAAATATTTGGAAATATTCATGGGAAGCATTCTTTAGCTCATATAGCTCTTATGAGCTTGTAACTATGCATTTTGTAGCTATTTTATTTTAGACTTGAAAGTTTTAATTTATACTTTCAGGAAAAATTATTATATTTGTCACTATATCAACGCTCACACATTTACGATTCGATATATGTTAATTTTAATAACCTTATAGCTTTAGAAAATGTCAGTCTGAATAGATTTTAAACAATTTTTGAGTAGCACATACACACCTAAATATACATACAAAATTTATTTTTGAAATGGTGTCATAACTAATTCTTACCATAATTCATGTTTATTTATTCGGTAGTTAGTTAAGTTATTTGTACATATGTATTAAGTAATGAGTAACAAATTAAGACCAAACTGATATAGTCATGTAATATCTGATTCTAAATTATTGATATAATGCCTACATATTTATAATGGTGTCCGAAAAACAGCTAGTCCCTTATTGGCAATTTAATGACTTTAGTCACCAATAACATTTTAATTTAAAAAAGAAACTGCGTTCGCTTTTCTTTGATGAGATAAGGGACATTCATTTTTTTACTAAGTATAAAAAAAAAAATGAAAGTGAAATGTAGAGAAATCTATTAGAAATATATATAAAAAAAACATTATATGAATATTTCAGAAATAAATCAAATACAATATAGCAAATTAAAAATTAAGACCTTTCTTAGAAAATACTAAGAAAAGAAACAAAGATCTTTACATTTTCAGTTCATAAGATGTGTATTGCCATTAATACTTCTTTTTTTGTTTCTAATTTAGAGAATTAAGCCTTTAGAGAAACAAGCCTTCTAGCTTAATATTCGCGTGCACTCTTTTTAAAACAACTTCGATCGATATTTGTGAAATATTTAGAACTTTAAACCTAATATCTATTATTATAAAATTGCTATTTCCTACTTAATTCTATGACACTTTCACTCGATCAAATTTTGTTGCATATCAACCCACTTTTGAAAAAAACTTTTTTACTTTTGGACCGAACGTTCTGAAATTTGTACGGTATATGTGACATTTTATTTTGGCTTTAGTTTTCGATAGAAATGTAGTTTTCAATTAAAATTTTTTTTTACAAATTTCAAAAGGCGAGAAGTGTATGAGTGTATTGTATATGGTAGAATAGATATACGTTTACACACCCTAAGGCAAACTCTTTACGGATAGTATTAAGCCTCTTTCGTATTTCTGTGATTGCAGCACAAGAGTTTGTTTCTGGTGATGAATGCACAAAAATGGAATTGTTTGAAAGAGTTTGTAGTAACCTCTCAAACAATTCAAGTCATTTATTATTCAGTAAAGAGGCTCTGAAAGCTTCTCTAGAATATCAGAACCTATTATTTATCACTACAGGATATAAAGCTTAGCTCTGAAAAAATACTCTAGACTCTTCATGCTGCTTGTTGCAACTATTCTGCAGATTCAGTATTTGCAAATATTCCACAATTTTTTTTCATAAAGGCACCCAGCCAAAAGAAGCAGACCTTCATTAAATAATTAAATAAATCAAATTTTATATAAATTTTATTCATAAAAAAACTGATCAACAAGGAATTATAATCAAATGGAAATTCCGGTCAATGTTTGAAACACTCAGTAATAATTATAAAATTTATTTTTAGAAATGTGAAATTAGTGAAAAATCTTCAGAGATACATCTCTCTTGACTGCAAATGCATTTCATCTCTGAAATATCATTTTCTATTAAATTACATCTCCTGGATCATTTCTTTTACACTCACTCACGCATCTATAATTTTAACAATTAACTTTTTCACTGATTATAAGTTAATTTGAAGTTGCACTAACTTATCACATATAGGTCTGTACGGGATGACTGCTTATATGCCAAGGAGTATCTCAACTCATAGATATCTTTGAATATGGATATTTGTTTATTAATGATAGTATTGATAAAGGAAGATATTTTTAATTTACTAAGGACATGATCAATTGAATAGTGGAAATACTTCACATAAAAACAACATATAATCTATTATATCAACTATTGGAATAATTAATTTTATAAAAAAACGTTAAATATGGAATTAAATTTTTTATCTTACAATGTATACAATTAATAATTAATCGTACAAAAATATTATACATATTTTATCACCATTTTTAAAGTTGAGAGGCCTAATAAATATTTGGGTGGCAAATGTCTAGGGGTGGCAATTGTCCGGGGATGGCAATTTTCCGGGGGTGGCAATTGTCCGCGAGTGGCAATTGTCCGGTCACGCTGAGTTTGACTGCACTAACTGGGCTTCCATCATTGAATTAATTTACGAAAAGCTATTCCATACTTCTAATTAGAAACAATAAAAAATCAATTATAAATAGCATTCAAAGTAATTCATTGACAATGAAATAGTTCTTCAAAATATCAAGGAAATACATTATAATAAATAAACAGTTTAGTATATTCGACTGGTTATAACCAAGAAATATTAATTTACAAGGCATGCTAGGTCTTGATACGAGTTTAAGACTATTCTGTGCTCTGAAGAAATATGAACATACGAACGCACTTATTTGACCATGCAATATTAGATTACATGCACTAAATTCTATTTTTCATGGCATCCGTACGTTAAACAAACAACCATGACAATATCCTTATGAATAAATAACTACTAACCCACTGTATAGTATATATAGTATCTAATTTAATAATAGAGGGTCCCCTAGGTGCGTTCCTATGTGCTTATTTCAAAACAAAACTGTTATTCATCTTGATATGAACCTGCGCAATACCTTGCATGGTTATAAAACAGTTATAATGGACGCAGTGTTTTCGAAACTGAAGTAGCAAGTTAATTATTTATATCATTAACTTCTTTTTGGTTTCGTGGTTTGTTACTTACTTCATCACATCACTGACACTAATTAACTCTTCTGCTAATTTCTGTCGACTTGCATTCTCTTTTATTTCAGACTCGGTTATTTGATTACAAGAAAGACAATGAAAGATAAAATAGTCTGTCCACCTCACGGATATCTCACAGAGACACATTCTTTAAATAGGAAATAAATAAAGAAAAGGGGAGTTATACGAAGTAAAGGCATATAAAAAAACGTGTATAATAACACTATCGTTCAACTTTAAGAGATGCAATTTGCTATGCTAGCCTAAAGTTTTGTTCTTGCACCAGGAAGTTATTTTCAACTTCGAAATTCATGAATTTCTGTGACATTCTTTAGATGGAAATATTGAAATTGTTGTGTTTGTTTCATGGGAATCGAATAATGGCTACTTATTCATATAGGAATTACCAGGTCACATTGTCTGTATCACAGAAACATATATTGAAAACAAGTAATTGTCATTATTTTGCAGTATAATAGGGAACAAGGAAACATAAAAGAGGAGATAGAAAGTGAATAAGTGCTATTGAATTATGGTGTACATCTTGCTTTGATTTTTGGTGAAGGTTCAAAGTTAAATTTTATTAGAATATATTAACTAAAAATATAGTAATATGCAGTAAAAATACATTTTTGTGAAGCACAACATAGAGGAATTGAAGGTCTTGGTTTGATTTTTGAATAGTATCAAATATCATTAGCATAGTAATAAACATCATTGGCATAGTAATATATATCATTAGCATAGTAATAAACATCATTGGCATAGTAATATATATCATTAGCATAGTAATAAACATCATTAGTACAGTAAAATATATCATTAGCATACTAATAAATATCATTAGTATAGTAATTAATATCATTAGCATAGTTATAAGCATCAATAGCATAGTAATAAATATCAATAGCATACGGTAGTATTAAATATCATTAGCATAGTAATAAATATCATAAGGAAAAATATATATATCATTAGCATAATAATATATTTCATTAGTATAGTAATAAATATCATTAGCATAGTTTTAAATATCATTGGCATAGTAATAAATATCATTATCATAGTAATAAATATCATTAGCATAGTAATAAGTATCATTAGAGTGAAGTGAAGAATATTCATTACAGATAATATCGATATGAAATAGCATAATATATTGCTTTATGTCTTTTGTTTACTAATTTCAAGAAGTAATTAAGTTCAGTATATCATCATTTTAAATCCGACAGGAAATCATTTCTTGTTTACAAATTAACTGACTTTAATAACTTGAAATTTTGCCATTACTAATGCAATTAATGCAATGCAATTGTTAATTATATAAACCAAGTTCCATAATACTAAAAAATATTCTTCATTTTCTAAAGATGGCGCTCTTGCCTACACGTTTGCAGTAAACTTTCAAGTAATATAACAAATCTTACTCTAAAAACTTAAATCAGCATTTAACTTCTGGTTTTCATATTAATTGTTTTCTAGATGAAAAACAGGCCATTCACAGTCAGTCAGGCCTTAAGGAATTCCTTCAGACGCTGAACGAGGACGTCCACTAACGATCAGTCTTTTCATCAGTGCATGTAGGTCACTGCATGATAGACTACCGTGGTGTTCAAGATGGGGTCATAAGGACATAAGCTTTTTTAATAGTTATATAAATATAAGAATAAATAAAGATTGCTTTGAATCTCTCAGAATAAATGATACTGCACACTTCATGATTATTTAACGAACAGGAGGAGGAATAGGAGCTCATTTCTACATCCGTTCAGGCAATAGAAATAGCCTCTTCTATTTGTGATAACTAATTTGGGTTGATGGGATACGGGTATGCTACCGCGCATTCTATTCTAAAGAAACCCATAACGACTGAATCAAAGTCTTTCAATGCTAAATCAGTGTCAGCACGCGGCTAAGACTGAACATTGACCTGATCGCTCACCATTCACGGTCAGTTTTCCTTTAAGAGCCCTTATGCCCCACCTCAAAAATCAAACATCATCTGATCTCATCCGGCCAACTGACAGTCGGACTGACTGGCCTCAAATAGTACCCCATTCATGATCAGTTTTACCAACCTCAAGGATTTTCTTGAGGCTAAACTGATCGTGAATGGCCCGCTTGTAGTCAATTTAATTAAAAAAAAAAAGTAATAAAACAAATGAAAATGAATAATATTATTTATGATAAGGGAGTAAATGTTCAGAGAACTTGACTATTCTTCGCAAATCTTCCTAGCAAAATAATAGCTCTAAATTGACGCTGTTAGAACCTACTTTCAAGAAGAAAAAGCGGATGTATACTGAATACTCTGAAATAACAAAAAATCTATATCGTACAACAAGCAAATAACTCTCCGTCAAATAATTATCATCAGAGAAAGTAATAATTATTTGACTGTATAGCGTAGCCATTATTTAACCTTTTTGTGAGTGGTGACATAATTATTAAAGGTTTTAATGGTGACTTCAAAAGTTTTTTGTAGTAGGATGGAATTATCTGTATTAAACATGGACTATTATAACACATTAGTTTACAATATGGGCTAATTTTGAGGGCTATTTACCTCATCAGTCATTTTCAAAACTGATCACATACATTAGACACTCACATCAAATACAATATTATTAACAAATAAATGAGTAGTAAGGCCTAATAAGCCTGATTGCTTCTAGGGCAATCAGGAAAATGATCTACCTGTTAGAAATTGAACGATATAAACGAATATTATATATATTATATAATATTAGACTATATATTCAACTCTAACTATAATCCTATATGAATATATTATTATTATATATATTGAATATTATATTATACTATATTATATTATATTATATTATTGAATATTATACTTATATCATATTAACATATGTGCATTCTGAGACTATGTGTACGAGTCGATTAACTTTTTACCTAAATTCTATATACGGATTAACTTACAATATCTGAATAGTATCTTGATTGCAAATGTTATAAGAAGGTGAATAAATTAGGATTTGAACTATCATTACCTATCATAAAAGTTGGCTATGCACAATTATCTATCTGTTCTGTCGGAGAGAGGATATAACTCACTAACTTTATCAGTTAAAAGATCCCGGAGGCTACATAAAAGTTCCCCAAAATATATATTGGAAACTGTAACCAAGGACTTTAAAATCCAACAAAAACTTGTAGCATAGTAGATTCAAGCTCCATTCTATTCTCTGAGAACGCTGTATAAAAGACAGTGATTTCGAAGAACCCCGTTCTTATCGTAACTGAGTCTCCTCGCTGTGCATCTAATACAATTCCTTTCCGTTCGTTCCAAATCCTCTTATCCGTAATCGGTATATATTGTGCATAGAACATAGTATGTTTTTAAACTGTGCGTGAACAAAATCTGTATCTTGTAATCCTGTACTTAATATTTTGCAAATAGTAATCATAGAGGTATTATAGAGTTGTTTTATTACCCCTTCGAATAGATTCAATTTATGCAGTTGAACTATCTAGGGAATTCAATTAACTCCAACAATTAAGGCTAGGTCAGCAAACACACTGACAATCAAATCTAGTTTTAAAATGTGGCGCCCAAACAGGGACCTCTCTGAATTACTAATCAAATACAAACTATATAAGTACAGGTGATACAGTGGTGGTGACTAATAACTCTAAGTAAGTGACCACAGTGAATGAGTGGAGAAAATTCCTCATTAAGGACTGAAGAAGAGTCGAACCCTCAGGATCAATCTGAGTAAAATATTGGGAGTAAGGACAGTGAAGGACATCAGCGCCATCACGTCAGTGTGTGTTTACCACCACCACACCACAAAGCCACACCGCGTAATCCACATTATATTCTGTATACGTGTGAAGGACAGTGAAGGGCAGCAGCGCCATTACGTCAGGGTGTATGTACCATCACACCACAAAGCCACACCGCGTAATCCACATTGTATTCTGTATACGTGTGAAGGACAGTGAAGGGCAGCAGCGCCATCACGTCAGGGTGTATGTACCATCACACAACAAAGCCACACTGCGTAATCCACATTGTATTCTGTATACGTGTGAAGGACAGTGAAGGGCAGCAGCGCCATCACGTCAGGGTGTGTTCACCAATACACCACACAACCAACGAAGAAATCCACATTGTATTCTGTATACGTGTGAAGGACAGAAGTCAGGTGTCGGAAATTAAGCAAATCCTCAAACAACCAACGAAGAAATCCACATTGTATTCAGTATACATGTGAAGGACAGAAGTCAGGTGTCGGAAATTAAGCAAATCCTCAAACAACCAACGAAGAAATCCACATTGTATTCTGTATACGTGTGAAGGGTACCCCCAGTTCAGTATCAGCATTCCTTCAATGAGCAATCATCAGAACACTATCAAGATAGTATAATGAGAGACGTGAGACCTACGTGGCAAAACATTGCACGTACCGCATAACCTCTAAACTGCCCCCTCCGCCTTGTGTAATTTCACACATATCCCGTATCTTCAACTTGACCTGTAGCAGTGCAGTGGTAGCAGCAGTGCCTCCGGCTAGTTGAGACCTACTTCCCAGTGCAGCTGAAGAACTGGTATTCCATACCGGTGTCTAGGGTCAACGACCTTACGGGCAGCCAGCACTTCACATAAGACATATTGCGTCACAACGCATACACATCATCACTTAGGAAGTTACATAACCCTTCTGAGATCTACGAGAAATTCTACGTAAGCTTAATCACTAGTATAAAGGGTTAATGTCGTTTGGTCGATTGATCAGTGGTCGAAAGTACTTTCTAGTGATGATGGAAGAAAAATAGAAGTCTTTGGTTTATAGGAAAGTACAAATTAAACGTAAAGTCGGGGAAATGTTAACTCTGAACTGCGTCAAGAAAACGATTAATTTTGGAGGAGGTAGTGTGATGGTCTTAGTGGTCATTTTTTCGGCCGGACCTGGTCCCATTGTATAAAACAGCTCTTTTGTCATCATACTCTCCCCTATCAACTAGCAGCTGACCCTCAACCACAGAGTTTCAAGCAGGACACCGTACTCTTCTATTTATACTGTATAAGTTACGACTCTATTAGAAGATGAAGAAATTGCTCTAATGAGCTGGCTTTCACAGAGTCCTGACCACAATCGAATTGAGATTGTTTGAATAATAATTGGAAACTGTATCAGAGAAGAAACACAAGAAATTTGGAAGAATTGTGGACATTTCTCGAGGATGAATAGAAGATGGATAACTCCTTCATATTGTGCCAAATTTGTAGATTTTTGTGGTAGAAGATGTATTGAAGTGATATAGTAAAGAATTATTCACAAATTATTAAGTTACTTGCCAATATGTTCTCCAAGACATCATTATCCATATTTTGACGATGTTCCCCGGAGTATCATTATCCATATTTTGACAATGTTCCCCAGAGCATCATTATATATATTTTGACGATTTTCTCCAGAGCATCATTGCTAATATTGGGATAATGTAGTCCAGAGAATCATTGCCGATATTGAGACACAATGTTGTCCATAGCATCATTGCTAACTGCGATATATACTGTACATATATATACTATAACTCACTTTGAAGGTGATGATGATAGCGTGCGCGGAAAATTGCCACTGTGAAAGTTGCCACTCGGAAGATTGCTTTCGGCAAAACTGCCACTGTGGGAAAATTGCCACTGAGAATATTGCCACTGGGAAAAATGCCCTTGTCAGAAAACTGCCAACCGGAAAATGGCCACTGAGGAAAGTTGTCACTGTGGAAAATTGCCACTATAAAATCTATTTACACACTGAAAAAAAAATTTACTCTATAAAAAAATACCGAACTGAATACATAAGTATTCGAGTTTTATATGTAAAGAAATTTTCACAGGGACAAACTAAAAATAAATGTTTTAGTCTATTAAAAAAATACCAAACTGAATACAAAAATTATTCGAAACTTGTGTAAAGAAAATTTTCACTGTGCGTTCATCTTTCATTGGCAATTTAAAAAAAAACTATTTTATTTGAGTTATTGAAAGTCTTTGACACTTATTGTCTAGGACGTAACTATTTAGTTATTATTCAAACTATAATACAACAACATTTTGTTTATTATTGAAACTAATGACACAAGATTTTATTTGTTAATAGCTTATTCTATTCAGAAAACAATTAAACACGTTAAGCTGATAATTAATTGCATATCAGCACACTCACTCCCACCGACTGAAGAATTCACTTAGATCGTATAACTTGTCATAATGAGATGTACACATTGTGAAAATTCTTATGTATCAAATTCTGATCAACATTGCATTCGGTACCTATGTTTTCTGTAATTTTCGAAGAAAAAATCAGTAGCTATGAATTTATATATGTACAGTGGCAATTTTCCCACAGTGACTATTTTCCGGGTGGCAATCTTCCCACAGTGGCAATTTTCCCAGTGGCAGTTTTCCCGTTGGCAATCCTCCCAGTGGTAATTTTCCTAGTGACAATTTTTCTAGCACCGATGGTAGAATGTAACAATTCACATTCTCCGAGTAGCCAATTAGCGGCATTCACTCTCCGAATCGCTTTGCTAAGTTTTTAAGTACAGAAGATAGTTCTAAAGTTGAATTTCTGATCCTATTATACGAAGTTGCCAAGACTTTTGCGTAAATTAAATTCTACTCAACTGTTATGGTAACTTTTTAAATACGAACAAAAGCTACTTAGAACAATAGAAACTTTCACCTATTCAACTTATTTGTTATTGTTAATAAATTATCCTTTCAAAATATATAATTAATTAGGTAACTTTTGAACCTTTGATTGACGCAAGTTAGTGAAGTTCAATCATATTAATTTTGATTTGATCATTTCCAGCTTGAGAAAAATTAATCCTACGGAATAACTTCTATCTGGAATGGCGGTGTTGTAATTCTTGTTGAGGTTGGAGTTTTTTTCTCATTGTGATAAGGCAATTATTGAGCGATTATAGAGCTACGACGTTATTGCAATCAATATTCGATTTTAACTTATAAAATTATTTAAATTAAAGAGCATTTAGTGGAAATTCGATCTTTCCAAAGTACACTTTTTCATATTTCTAATTCTTTTTTTCAATTCAGTAAACCAGGATTCACAGAAATAAAATTATCTCTTTTTCTTTTCTTTTCCGTAAATCATTAAGAAATGCATTTAGTTCTTTGTATCACATTTGCTTCATGAAAGAAATAAAAATAACCAGTAGGAAAATTTAGAATCGAATGATCGTTTGTCATTGTCCATTACGGTGAATATGGATCGTATTACATCGTCAAATATCATAATATCTGACAGTATTTTTGGGATTTTCTGTCTGGAATGTCCGATCAAAGACGATAAACCATAAGTGTTTTAAATTATTTAAATATTAAAATATTTAATTTCCTAGATAGATGACTTTCCTATCATATATTTTAAAGGATAACATTTGTTTACTACTGAATATGATGACTATTTTAATGAGCTACTAAGGCATCTAATAGCTCATTACAATCATTGGAGTAAGCAACGGTTAAAGTCCACATTTTGTCTTTCATCGGAAGCTAGCATTACTAAATTAATAATTAAATGATTTACAAACGGCAGATGAACCTAGTACGATCTGGTCTCTCCTTCTGTAACCAGATTCAGTCAGAGCTTATCTGCTCATAACTTAATACAGTCTGAATAGGATCTTTAAGCTGTAGAGTCAGGGTTTCATTTAACTCTAGATTTAGACTAGTACTCAGTCAAAGAAAGTACTTGTAAGAAATTACTGTGTATAAGCAGATGGGAACCACTCATATTGCAGTGGTGGCTACTATTGGGGCCACTATATTTTACTGGATAATTTATTTTTACATGCGCTACTACTGTATAATGTATATGTTTTAATATAAACTTATCAATTTTCTATAATAACCTTCGATTTAAAAGGGAATAGAAACTCCGCTCAATTTTATATTATCTTTAAATAGGTTCCACTAAGTTTGATTACACGTAAAAAGATGCAATTTTGCTACATAAATATGCATTTATTTATATATATTTACAGGAAGAAATTCAATATCAGATTAACTTATTGGGCAAAATGTAACTAAATAATATAAAAAATAAAGTACAGGTTTTGAAATAAGTAGTGGAGATAATAATTGTCATTAGGGTAAGTTATGTTATTTCGTTCAATACGCAGTTTCGTATATTGGTTACTTATAATATATATATGATGAAAATATGATAGTGAGTCTTTACTCAAATAGTTTTAACACTAAGATTAATATAGAAACAATTTCTTTATCT
This sequence comes from Caprella mutica, assembly GCA_947561585.1. Classification (NCBI taxonomy): domain Eukaryota; kingdom Metazoa; phylum Arthropoda; class Malacostraca; order Amphipoda; family Caprellidae; genus Caprella; species Caprella mutica. The sequence goes on from CANNZV010001079.1 coordinate 416,392, forward strand.
TTACTCCACTAATGAATGTGGTGTACGGGAATCCGTAACTGTACGAAAATACATAAATGTACTGGAAAACAAAACTTAGTTTGCATAATAATTCGTAATTAGTTATTTTCATAGTTTCTTATGCTCTATTTTGATATTATGAGTTATTAATATTACAGTAGAACTCCTCTATAGTGAACTCCTGTATAGTGAATGTACTTGTACAGTCCTGAGTACTACCCCGAGCAGTGACCAAATTTCATTCAGTCTGCTAAAAAATAGACATTACTTTTGTAAAACTGATTACCTTTTTATGGCAGACCAAAGGAAATTTGTTCACTATTCGGGTAGTTCCTTACCAAGGACTCTTCGTTCAATATACAGAAAGTTCATTATAGGGGAGCTCTATTGTAACAGTGACCGGTATATTCCACCCCGGTTTATTCCACCCCGGTTTATTCCGCCCCGGTATATCCCACCCCGGTAAATTCCACCCCGGTATATACCACCCCGATATATTCCATCCTAGGTATATTCCACCCTAGGTAAATTCCACCCCAATTTACAGGTTTGGTTTGGTTAGTTATTAATATAAGTCATTTATTAATATTATATATAATACTAAGTAACTTGCATTTGCACGGTATCAAATTAAACGTTTTGCTGGCTAATCACAAGATGTAAATTTTCCACTACTCATGTGATAGAACAGCAGAGATAAAAATGGTTGAGGAACGCTCTTTATCAGTTGAGGTATTTAGATTTCCAATCTCAAGCTGATTTTCTTCCCTATCGACAACACAACAGCGATATTAACTGTTAGATGAGGTCATATATTACTTCTTGTTATATTCATTTTATTTTGAATTTGGTGTTTTAACTTCTTGTAAAAGTGTTGGTTTTTCACCGAAGGCTTTTATACGTTTTTTTTTACCAGGAGGTTTTCGATAAGGAGGTGAGGATATTTATTCAGGGTTTTAGGACTGAGAGGTTATTGCCTTTTTACATTGAGAGAATTTAACCACGGGGAATTTGGTCCTAGAATCCAAGAGTGAAAGCATTGAGTGGGTTGTCTCTGCCAATCGACCCCTTCCACACCTCACCCAACCATTATTGCAAGAGCACATATGCAGTTTCATGTTAAAAAAGAATAAATATTAACTTGTTCAACACGTAAACTTTGAAATAAACTACCATATTTGAAAAATTTGTAATTCTATTAGGATAAAATTCAATTGACTTGAGCTGCCTCTAAATATTGTCCAAATATGTCAGGATATTGTCTGAGTTAATTTTTCATCGGCACGAATTCTTTAACAAATGAAAATCTAAAAATGAAATCTTTGGATTTTTATTGTAACCCAAATGAACATTGTCACTGGGGTGGAATTTACCGGGGTGGAATATACCTGGGGTGAAATATACCGGGGTGTAATTTAGCAGGGTGGAATATACCGGGGTGGAATATACCTAGAACCAATTGTAACACATAAGTATGAAAAATGTATGTTTTTAGATTGAGGTCCTGTTGTAAATTTCCTCAATGTCTACCATTTTCCTTTCATTATAATAAGTTTAAGATTTGTTTCAAATAACATCAGACATTTTTAGCTTTTTCTCCTCTGACAAATTTTACCCAAATGATGTTTGTTTGGTGTATATATTGTTTAATCTGAAATAAAACCAATTAGGGTAAGCTCTGAATTATCAGACAGTTCCACATTTTCTATCCTATATTAAAATTTAATACATTTGTGTAATTGGTATCCATGATTTATGATGGTATCTAAGGATACCAACTAAAGTATCGTGTTAAAATAGTTTTTGAAATGTTACTGTTGAATGATCGAAAATTTGGAACCTGATAACTCGAAATTCACCCTTTTTGACCTAAAATAACATATAAAATATAATATAAAGATTGCAGAATTAATATCACTCTAATCCTAATGAGTTTGACTATCAGAATGTATGGGAAGGTTTGACTTTGTGTTAAAAAACACATGTCTTATTTATGAACCAACGGTTCTGTATTTTTCACAAGTTGCTAGTATACATACTAAACTAATGTGCTCAAAATTTCTTGTAAAAATATTGAACATATGAGGAGAAATAAATAAATAGGTATATGAGACATTGGAGAGCAGAGTTATGATTGGGTGGAGTGTTATCCAATCACAGTTTGGGCATATGTGTGTTCTCCTTGAAAACGTGGACTGATGTGTGCCTAGAGGCTAACCAAACGGATTTCTACGTTGCCACACGTCACCACAGTTTAAATAATTTCCTAATTTACGTGTTTTATGGTGGTTTACACCGATGCGTAAATATCTTTTGACTTTTAAATACAAAAATGTATTTAATATTTATGTAGGAACATAGTCAAAATAAGCCGGTTAATTTAAAGGAATGACATGAAAGATATAAAGTAATTTATAAAGAATATGATTAAAAAACACACCTTAAACTTATTAGGATTAAGTTTAAATGAATATAACATCTTCAAAGGTAAATAATTAACCACTGCATAGGTGAGTTTAAAATAAAGTAAATTTTCATTATATTTCATCACTGTCCCTCAAACAACACAATTTTAATACTAATTTGTTACAAAAATAAGTTCTTTTTTATCTTTTCGTGACAGCAAATTTGAATCTATTATAACACTGTCTTAATGTCACTACAGTAAACTAACTTAAAAAAAGCTATTTTAAAAGGTAAGATATTAAAATTAATGGGGTAGTAGGGCAATATATAAGTAATTAATATAAAAAGACTAAATAAAGCTAAACTGAACGCAGATTTTGTGACTAAAATTGCATTTAAAATTGTGATGGGAATCGAACCCCTGACACGAGGACCAGAGAAACTCGTCTGCATCGCTGCTGGCTCTTCCGCTGAAATGAGACAGATATTAGTGAGACTAAGACAGATATTAGAGAAACTGAGATGGATATTGGTAAGACTGAGACAGAAATTATTGAGACCGAGACAGATATTACTGACACCGAGACAGATATTAGTGAGACCATGACGAATATCAGTGAGACTGAGACAGATATTAGTTAGACTGTGATGGATATTAATGAGACCGAAATAGATATTAGTGAAACTGAGACAGATATTAGTGAGACTGAGACAGATATTATTGAGACTGTGACATATATTAATGAGACTGTGACATAAATTAGTGGGACTGAGACAGTTGTTTATGAGACTGAAATAATAGAATGAATTCAGCTTAACGGTTACCTAACAGATGAGTTCGTATCACCCTATTCATCGGTGCATCTTCATTAACCAGTTCCATTCACATATCTTAAGTCTATTTATAGAAATATTTCAAGTTGACGATGTGTCTAAAAAACTGTTTCAAGAAATCATGAAATGCATTTGCACGAATTCGATGCAATACAACTCCACGAATTCACTGCAATATTACCTACTTCATCACCTCACTGAAAATAATTAACTCCTGTGCTAATTTCTGTCGACGTACATTCTCTTTTACTTCAGTCTCGGTAATTTGATTAAAAGAAAGACACTGAAAGAGAAAATAGTCTGTCAACCTCACGAATTTCTCTCAAAATCTTTTGAAACTAAAAAATAACCATTCGGATAATTTGTAAGAGGGAGATCGTCTATTATTTTCAATTACAGTGGATGTTAATAGTATTTTATTGTTAAATATCATAATTTCAGATATTATTTGTCATATAACATAGATGGATTTTCATCAAATCATTGATTGTCGTAAATAGATGATCATTTAATCATCGATTATAATTTATTCAAGTGATTATTAGAATAGGTGGCATTAATTTTAAATTTATTCATGAATACTTGTTTCACGATAGCTTAGTATTTCTATTCAATTTTTTATTTTTTCTTGCGAAGCATTTTTTGTGATCTCAAGTACGCCCTGTGAGTTAATTAAGCTGAGCTATTTCAATGCGTTAATCTTAGGTTCTTTGAGTTTAGTCCAGTCATTACGTTACTAAAAAGATGCCATCAGCTAATTTCATTAGTGAGTTGCAGTCCTCAAAAACGGATCATTATTTCAAGGAGAGAGAATTTGCAGCGAGAGTCTCTGCAGAACTTAAACTTATAATTACACTATGGGAATTTCCACTCCAATGTCATAATGTGAGACGGTACTTTATTGTTTTTCTTTGGCTGTTTTTCAGTAGAAATTCTCATAAGCGAAGAAATGGAAATTTAGATATAGTCTTTTAAGATCTACAGTGATTTATTTTGATTTCAGTTCACTTCTAAAATCCGTAGCACTATAATATAGATTACTAACCTTTAGATATGTGAACCATTATATTGGCTGGGTGAGCATTTGACGGGGAACATCTGTAAGAACCAGAGTGCCCAAGGGCTGCTTTCTCCACCGTAAGAGAACCAGTTGTCCTGGAACCAATTTGTCGAACAGAAACCAGAACCCTCTAGTCCTGTTCGTAATTTATCACCCGAAGAAATGACACATAAGATCAGTCAGACATTGGTTTTGTTAACAATTTCAACTATTTGGATTTAACACGAAATTTTTGATAGTTGGGAGAAATTGAGTTATATTCTTTATATAATTATTTGTTATAGTAGATAGAAAATTTGTTAGATTCAAATGCGAAGCAGGGTGTAGTAATATTCCGACTAGGTTATCAAATTCAGAATTCTTTCTCTCAATTGCCGATCCTCCGAATTCATCACAATCTCCGGAATCTGTTAAAAATAAGAATTCCAATTCCATATCCATTGCAGTCATTTCAATATCCCTGTTTCAAGTGAGACATTTCGATATAGTCTGTGGCGTTACACCCTTAAACCATGCAGCTTTTGAAGATCAATCAAATCTCTGAATAAATTGCTACTATATTCGGTGAGTGTAGAGAGTGAGCCTGTAGGGCAGTTATTCTGAATGTAGAATTGAGAGCATAACCCAGGCAAGAACGATCATACTGGAGAATCATAACTATGATATACTCATAATCAAACCTCTTTCGTCGGGAATTTCCAACGACAATGTCTAAATTGTGATTATTTGTCGATTGCCCATAATCGACATTAATAGACGATCCACCAATAAAAAATATTTTTTACAGGATACTTTTTATTTGTGGTTAAATATTTGAGCTCTATCCAAGGTACCAAATTTATAATCCAATACATACTTTACAAGATATTCAATACATACTTTACAAGATATTCAATACATACTTTACAAGATATTCAATACATACTTTACAAGATATTCAATACATACTTTACAAGATATTCAATTAAGTTAATACACGTACAAGAGAATGAAATAAAGATACCGACACGTGAATATAATCAAGAAATCATACAAGTAAAACAAATCAATACTCGTATAAGAGAATCAACTCAAGACACCTACAAGCAAATCAAATCAAGACACCAGCGAAACAAATTAAGGCACGTACCTCTCCCCGATGGTACCAGAAAATGAATTCAGGAGGTGGAGGTGTGGGAGTGACAATTCATATTAACTGCAGTCTGCTTCCTTCTTCGATGTAAATCTCAGGACCGCTTAGAATATCAGCCAAGGGAACTGACAAGAGGGAAAGAGACTCAGTGGTTAAATACCCACAAGTTATATCTTAATTTGAATTCAACTATTAGATTTTTACCTGCAGTGAGCAAAAGATAGTATTATAATGAACGAAAATTAAATAAATATAACGCTTCTCAAAAAGGTACATATATTCTCTAATGTTTTCCTTTTATATTTATATTAAATAATTTTGTTCATGTTGATTTTATCGAATTTATCACCAAAATATTCATATAAATATAAATCTTTGAATAAGTACATAAATCCTTTCATATTTTTTATAAATTTGATAAGGATTAAATCTAGTCTAAATTTAGATCAAAAAAGATGTAGTATGATATAAAAAATATCGAAAACTAAAAGCTATGCTGCTTAGATTTTGATAAAAATGATATAATAAGAGAGTTTGCAATTGTATTATAAGTAATGTGAAATTTATCTTAATTATTCATTGTTATCATTATATTTATATTGGATTATCATTATATCTATATTTGATTATCATTATATTTATAATTTATTATCATTATATTTATATTTAATTATCATTATATCTATATTTGATTATCATTATATATGCCGTTTCGTTGATTTTTTTTTAGATTGGTAAATATTTAGACAAATGAAATCTCTCAATTGTTTTTCGATTAATATACGACTCTAAATAGTTATGATATGGAAATTGTTGAACAATTGATGAAATATAACTATTCAGAATTACAAATCATAATGGTTGTTGCCCAAAATAAATTTAAATATAAATGTAACGCTCTTTTCTCCTAACTATTAAAATCACAGTACAATCAATCTTCAATAATGAACCTATTTATTTTAAATAAAGTTTATATAAAAGTAATCAATATTTAGCTATAGATTAGATATGAAAAAAATCGGTGAAAATGGCTTCAACAGTTAACACGTTTAAGAATAGTCAAAATTAGAATATGTTTGATCATGTACTATGTTTCAACAACTTACACATTCTATGGTAACTTCAATGAATATTTACTGTTGTTGAAATATGTTAAAAATGTCTTTGGAATATGCAGAGCTCTGACCTAAAAATTAACATGGACTTTAATTGTATAAATTATGTGAATTGTGGGATTGAGTCCCTTTCTTGTATTGGACCGAAAAATTGTTCGAACAAAATTATTTCTCTTGTTTGAACACAATTATTGCTACATATTTCAATCTATCTAATATTAACCAAGTTATTACTTGCAGGAATGCAATTTGTTGGATAAAGTAATACAGTTTATAATAACACCTTTAACTTGCAGTAGTTAATTAGTACTGTTTCTAGTTTTTATTTGATTATTCTCAGTCGTGTGATGATGTCATCTGATGCATTTTATTCAACTAAAAAGTTTCAGTTAATTGAATGACGATAGAAAAGCATTTCTAGAAAAAAAAATTCATATAATTTGAATGTAACTGAGTCTTTGATGATGGAACATCAATATAAACTCTTAATTTAAATTCTAAAGGTGATAGACTACGGATGATATTTTGATACTTGTGTAATTGTTCTGTGAAAATATGTAAGTAGGGGATGTTCCCTTAATATACCGGCAATAAATTCTTGTTGCATGGGTTGTTTTTTATTGTCTCACCAACTACCTGCAGGTTCACCACATGGGCGCTGACAGGTAACCTGACATTCGTAGAGGCCTGTATCGGCTTTGGTTGGGTCTTGGAGCTGCAATGTTAACTCGTTAGTACCCTGTCGGTGAAGAGTGGAGAATCTGTTGTCACTGGTGTACGTAGAGGAGCCCAAAGTCAGAATGTGGGTGTCCCTGTGTCTGATCCACGAAACCAGAAGATACAATTTTGAAAATCAGACCGCAATCATTAGAGGGAAAATAAGATAAAGAAATATATTCCACTACAGATTCGTTACTCACGGTGAAACGGAGCTTGAGTAAATCGTGATTCAAGGGTTTACGTGGTAGATAGATCTTTCTACCGACAAATGAAAATACATATGAAGTAGCGAGCATAAGTCAAGGGATAGTGAAACAAAATCAACTTTTTTATTTTTTTTTAAATGAAGGTGTCAACAGCAACACGTGAAACTTGAAACAGATTAAGTTACATATACTGTGGTTGTTTTCTATAAAAATATTAGCTAAACGAAAGAAATAATTACTTAAATATTCAACAATTGCTGTCAGAGACCAAAATAGACATCTAGCAAAAGTTCAAGGAACAGTTGTTATTGCATTATTGTTTGGCTAATTAGATGTCCGAAATTTGTATTTTGTGAAAAGTCCTTTATTTTTGATGACCTAGTTTCATCGATTATTACAGGAGTCAATCAATTTTTGACAGAATGATGGAGTTATTTTCGGTGAATCACCTTTCATGAATTCTCACAATTGATCGTGATTTTCGGGATTGCGTCCTTGAGCACCATCACTAATTACCTTCCAAATGTTTTCAGTGAAGTTCAAGTCGGTGCTCTAAGCAGGCCAGCTCATAAGATAAATTCCTTTACTTTCTATTTATGATTTATTAAAATTCGTGAATGCAATGGTTGATGAGGAGTTGTTTATACACTACTGAGTTTACCACTCCATGCAGACGAACAATTGAGCCTGTTCCCGCTTTTGAAATGATGGCACAGACCATCACGCTGCGGCCTCTATGTTTCACTGTTTTCAAAACGCACTTTAGGTACATTCGGATACCCACATTACGTCGAACGTACCTTTTTCCGTCACTTCCAATCACATTGAACTTAGATTCGTCGCTGAAATGAACAATGGGCCACCGTTCCTTCGACTAAACGACATGCTCATTGACAAACTGAAGCCTTGCACTCTGGTTCTTTTTCGATATCAGAGGCTTCGATGCAGGTATCCATGCTTTTAATCCTACCCTTTTCAAAATACTAGAAACTATGAATCTAGAGACACTAAGACCATGCGTTTCACTCATTTTGCAAAAAATACCTGCTGCAGTCTCGAAACGATCCTTCTTGAACAGTCTCACCATGGCATGATCTTATCTGGGAATAGTTATTGGTGGTCCACCTGACCATGGTTTTGCATCAATTGAAGCACACAATGCGGTGCAAAACACTGTTAGATCTTTCTATGATGATTTCAATTTTAAAAGTGACTTCCTATCTTTGTAAGGGGACAAAATTAGACGTTGTTTACAGAGAGATTCTTGTTTCCGAGTTGCAGGTGCCATTGCAGCGATTGTTTTGTCCCAATAATATTATAACCTATAGTAATAATTTAATACATTGAAACAGTCTTTTAAACAAAGATTATTACGTTCGAAGCCGTTTATTAATAACTGGTCCTTAACTTTTACTCGGTGTCTTTTTAGTTTAATACTTAAGTAACTATTTGTTTCATTTTGCTAATATTTTTAGCAAACAACCATAGTATGTGTAACATAATTTGTGTTAAGTTTCATGTGTTTCCGTTAACACGTTCATTTACAATAAATAAAAATGTTGAACTTGTTTCACTGTCCCTTAAATTATGTTCGCTACTGTATATATAAAATTGAAACAGCTCTTTTCTCCATAGTCTATAATATCCAATTGTGAAGAAGAATTTTTAGTCAAAAGTCAATCAAAATCTGAACTGTAGATCATTTAAAATTTTCGTAAAACATACAAAGCATTAAGATGTACAGAGTTAAATATTCTTCCAATTGTATCATTATTGTATTTCCAATGTGTTTTTAACGGCTTATAAACTTTATTGTGCCGATAAACAGCCACATTGGAACAACATACTAATTAATGCTTGCAAATAAAAGGGAGAGAATTTAAGAGATAATTACGTGCCTCAAGTGCCTGTTATCGCTAAAACAACATTCTTACTTGAAGGAAAATCAGTGTAACGATATCCAGTGACAGATTAGCATCATTAATTTAAAAACGATAGACTGTAAGTGTTTTGAATTTATTATAAATTACAACTAGATCATTTATCTTCATAGATAGCTGATTTTTCTACCATTGATTAATTATCGCTGATCTAAAACTGACAGTCGGTAATTATAATTTCCTGACTGGAACATCAGATAATAATGAAGCATTGAATTATTTACGTATATCTTTTTTTTCAAATCTATTAAGTTTTTTTACTTATTTACTACTTTCAACTCTAATTCGATAGGACTCTGAATAACTTTTATATACAAGAACAAACTTTAAACCAAAAATCATTAGGTAGCGGTCAAGGTTATTTATAACTTAAAAAGTATTCAACCAAACCACAAAATGGGGTTAAACAGACGCTTTTTCCTCATGAAGTTGGTGTAAATAAAAGTAATGTCACCAAGAGGATATTTATAAGCTATAATTTATACTAGCTGGAACCGTTGCAATTCCACATAATTGGGAAATCAATTAAATAGGGGTTTGGTTTTGGTCTAATCAGCAAATATGTCTTAGTCTGATTTACCCATTTTGTGACGGACTGACCTTATATTATATAGATTAGCACTTATAAATACCCTTTGATGGCATTACTTTGATTTATACCAAAGTAAGTACGTTAAACAGACAATCTAGCAACAGCGCTTCATAAGTTTGGTATTAATCAAAATAATGTCACCAATAGGGTATTAAGTGACATTCAATATTCTATGATACAAGAGTCAGTTGGTCAGTCCGTCAAAAAAGGGATAAAAACAGACCCAACTGATTCGTAAATTTCCAAATTCCGTGGAAATACCAGAGTGCATAAAACTAGTAATAACTTTCCTATTAGTTTCTTGGACAATTATTACTTTTGGTTGTTTGATAATCTAATACTATTGATTTCATAGACAGCTACCACTATTGGTTGTTTGAAAACAGAGATCCTAAAATAGAGCCAATGGTGTAAATATTGGAGTGAATTAAGCCTTTATTTACATCAATGTAGTCACAGTAATCACACTTTATCAAATTAAAAACAACACCTGGTAGACAGAGTGACCAATTGCATCACAGAACCTAAAACAATTAATTATAAGTTATAACTCAAAATGTTTAAATCGTAGAAAAAACAAAATGATATGTAATACCAAGTGTTACACCAAATATTATTATTACTTACATCAAATATTGAAATAAGTGCCTGAAGACATTTTTGAGAGGCCTGCTCATATGCTAGATTTTTCAGCCCACTACTTTATTTGTGGAAATATTTCTAAAAATATTTTGTATCGAAACAGAACATCAAAATAAGAAGAGTTTATAACGAAAGTAATTCAAGAAAATGTTGCACTATTGCACTAGCACCTAAAACATTAGCCAAGATGATGGAGAACATAGTCAAGATGGTGGAGAAAATAGTCAAGAAGGAAGAGAAAATAGTCACGATGACAGAGAACTTAATCTGTTTCTAGCAGTTTCTTACGAATAACAGCAAATCAATTTTTTCTATCCTTTACAATTGTATTTTTTCTACGATTGAAACATTTCGATTAAAACTATTTCTTTCATAATCCCTGTACATTCTATAAATTTCTTACTTTTTATAATGTAGTGATTTATTAATATTACCTCCAATACTTCTTGTTGAAATTATTATTTGAATTTCATCAGCAATCTACATACAGAGGGCGGAATTATTTGACAATGAAAGCACCGAACTTGCCCCAACAATATTGAGACTCAAATTAAATTTTTCTTTCATTCATCGTGAAAATGCATTTCTTCCATTTCTAAAAGTTATCAGGTTGCCATGTTTTGCAGCGAAAAAAAGGAACAGAAGAGGAATTTCTATGCAAATCAATGTAGGAAATTAGGCAGGAAATTTTTCAAGAGGTCTCTCCATTATTCAAATTACATACACTATTAAATACAGACGCATAAGAGAAATTGACATTAGGAGAAACTACCTTTACTGGCTTTAAATTCACAGCGCCTATTTTCGAGTGGCTATAAGCAACTAGTTCATAAATTAGTATTTTTATCTCACCGTTTTAGTTCCCAAATTGTTGACCCTGCAGCCCATATGAACATTCTGCCCTTCAACAGCTGAAATGTTATGTTGGACTTTTGGGTCAAACTCGGGATTGAAAAGTTTATCGATATAATCATTCTAAGACTCTTCATCTACTGAGTTGGTGGAATCTTCTGCATCTTTCGGAACTCTTATAGGATAAGATTCGTTTTGCTCTGCGTTTGTGGCATCAATTGTTTTCGAATCAGTAAAATGGTTGAGAACAAATTTAAATATCCGATAATTTTCTGCATTTTTTCGGACTGCTTTTTTTTGGCAATTACATTAAGGAACGTACTATATTTTTCAAAGATCCTCCATAATTTTCTTCTCCAATACTGATGGTTTTCTGGATGGAATCCATCACATTCTTTCCATCCAGTGTTTCCTCGCTGTAGTAATATTTTTCCTTGTGATATAGGCGTTCATCTGAAGAGGAGCCCCTAACTGGATGATGATAGGTATTAGTGTCCTTGTGAAGAACACTGATGAGATCCTCTTGATTATCCTCTTGAAGTTTCGCATTGGGATCTTCGTCAGCCTCAACTGCCGTAGAAGAAAATCTGAACACCAATTTATGGCACAGGATTAAATTTAAATTGTGACTCGATATATAAATATTGTGAAAAATAGAATCCCATAATAATATTAAGGTGCCATAAAATAAATTGTAGCATAATGCAATGTATCCATGTATATCTAGCCAATATTTAGGTTTGTTTTGTTATTGTGATTTGTCTAGTTGTTGGGATTCTCTATCACATATACTAAAGGTGTTATTATTGGTTATAGTAAGTGTTATAATACAATAACAAGTAGAAAATTTGTAATCGGCAGATCGTTTATTTTTCCATTAGGTTAAATAATGAATAGTATTCATTTATCGTCGTTGATATATGATCTTTTAATGATAATTCATTATACAATATAATGAATTATTATTTTAGCATAAATTATTCATCCAATACAACTTTTTACTCCTATCATGTAATTAAAATTGCCTAACGTTGGTTTTCGATGTGATTTTAATCTGTCATAAAAAGATCATCTATTGTATAATAAAATTCACTATGAACGAAAGACACCTCTAAATTTAGAATTTATATGATAACTACCACTAAAAATATTGTTCTAAAAATATTTGAAAAGTAAAAAATTGCAGATAATAAAAAAATCGAGATTAACCTATAAATGTATCGTAAGGCATGTCACCCACCTCCCTGTTAGATTATTAAACAATAATAAAGTGGCCAGTAGAACAGACTAGCGGATATAACAACTACATTTTAAGTCATCTAATGTTGAAAAACTAGTTTTTAAATTACATTTAAACCAGTTAAATATATGAATAATTTATTTTATAGCGAGAAAGCTTGTTGAAGTTCTAGTTACTAGCGGGAAATCCTTTACTTCAAAGACTGGGAGATTTGATGATAGGAAACATTTTAATTGATATCAGTACGCTCTCGACCATCAAACCTAAATCACATCGTTAACAGCCAGCCTTCTCCTTACACGTTATAAAAAGTTAAATCTTCTAATATTCCTCTCTAAGTTTTTGTGAGGTACTTGAACTACAAATGATCGCACCAGGTGATGCTCTATGGAACCCCAACTTTGGATTTTATTAAGTCATTCATCCTGAGGATAGTAGGTCGCACCATGGAGGATATGAGAGGCTAGGTTACCTCTTTGACCATGGGGGAGGATGGGGATGAGAGTGGGGATCGACAACTAACAACAAAGGAGATTTGATATCATACGTGATGTTAAAGGCTTTCCAGCATATTTAAACTTTGCTTTCTTTTCTTTACTCCGAAAACTAGTTAAATCCTAACTAACTAAAACCTCAACTAAAAATTTAAACCTTTAAAATTTACCTTCAACCTTCTTTCTTGCTAATTTATATTATTTCTTTCGCCAGTTCAGTGCCATTGCATGGATCAGGACTTGGAGAGGAGATTGAAGGGAGGATTGAGGGGCGAAATATTTATAATTAGATTAGGGATATTTTGAATTAATGTTGTACGCTAATAGGAGTTTGAAATTACATTAGGATTATTATAATTTGTTTTATATCCTTAAACTACTCAAGGAAGTATTATACAGTTATTGACACTACTGTATATCTAAAAAGGAAAAGTATTTAAGGTTAACCTTTTCCATAATCTAGTTTTAGATTTTCAATGTTCTTATTATGAAATGCAATCTAATTCAACTCGTAACTATATGCAAGAAGGAAAAATCATTGGAAGGCGGAGCACTAACGTTTTAGTGTCCCGCCGACTGTTGCCTCCTACCACACAAACAATCGGGGAAGAGTTATTCTTAAAACATTATCCGTATGAACATTATGCTTGCAGCACTCTATAGATAGAAACTTATGCGGTAGAGACAATATTTCAAAAAACCTTATGCGCTGTTAACTATATTTTTAGAATTTTAAACGGACGAAACATAACCTATTCGGACACACCATTGTGAATTAATGAATCAATGGATGGTCAGACAATATCACTATATTTTACCATATTCCAATCACTATACTCGCCCATTGCAGCACTGTATAACATCAAGAAAAAAGAAAAACATCAGCAGCCTTAATTGGACATTGTCTTGCTGAAAGTCACACGTGTGCATATTAATTGAAATTAGAAGCTACACTTTTCTAATCAATTTACAACAGTGCTCTGCCACCCTAGACATCACTTATTTAGATTGCTCTCCCCAATTCAGTTTTATAGATTCTGGGAAGAATTTAATCAGTTTTATTGAAAGTATGAAATGAGAAATTATTGTTATGCTCACTTCCTTTATTTTACCTAACTTTTAATATATTAATTATATTGGGTTGCAATTTTAAAGGTCAATACCACTAAGATTAAAGTTTCAAAAACATTGTTCCTTGCGGATATGTTTTATCGGATAATATTCTTACGGTTACTAACTAATTGATTGGCTCTGGATGTTAACCATTAATTGAATAGGGGGCATGTTCCTCCCCCACCCCCAACCCGAATCCCCCTACCAGGTAATTAAAAATCTCTAAGTGTGCAGTACAACAAACTAGCGGATACAACAATCTAAAACTACATTACAGTCATCTATGTTGTGAAATTTCAAAATTCTTCCATTACGAAATGTAATTTAATTGAACTCATAACTATATGTACTGAAGAGAAACAAACAGGGGCAGGGCATTAATAGTTTAGTGCTCCGCCTCATGCTGGCTCCTCTTCCTTGCCAACCAATCAGAGAAAGGTTACCCTTGAAAATATTATCTGTAAAAACAATATACGTACTTGCAGCACTGTATTTATAGAAACTTATGCGGTAGAGACATTATTTCAAAACATTATGCACGTTTGCCATATTTTCAAAATGTTAGACGGAAAAAAAAATTTCGGCGCAACGATAAAAAAATTTAATAGTTCAAAATATCGTTTTTTTTAATTAAAGACAAACTTATTATATATTTAATTTAACTAGCCATGTTATTGCAACTTACACCATTAACAGTAAGTTTACTACCTCCAGTAACAGAATAACTATAGTACAGTAACTACACATTGGTGGTAATTCAACTGAAGTCTTTGCGTAACTTTTTGATCATTTCTTTTCTTAGTTCAGTAGTTCATTATTATTCAGTTCACGAATATTTTCTTCTGTCGTCAGGACAACTGAAACTCTAACTTATTGTCTCTTTCAAAAAGCATATAAAAAGCATAGCTTTCATTCACTCTCTAGTATATATATATATATATATATATATATTTATATTTAATTGTGTTTATTAGTATGGTTTAAACTTATAACTAATCGGGAAACATCTAAAACAATAGTAATATCAAAAGAAATAGTAATAGTACCATTAGTAGTAATAGTAATAAAAAATGTAATAGAACCAAAACTAATAATAGTAATAATAAAAATATACCATGTTATTCCATTATATCTTAAACATATTAGAATCTTATAAAATAAATCACAGTGACTTCGAATAGTACTTATATCTACGAATTACTAAATGGCTTGGAAAAATTACTAATTGGAAGAAAACCAAATTTACTAAATTGTTAAATTACCAATAGTTACCCAAACCGTCAGATAAATTAATAAACAAGAACGATCGATGCATGTGAATACCAATATGTACCAATATTCCTGAAATAGGAACCTCATAGTAAGGATGATAGGATAGTTGTGTTGATTAGTAGACTAGTGACTTACCCGTCAAAAACAACGGGCTGTGAATATTTGCTTACCTTTACAATTATCGGATTTAATAAAATATTATTAGGAGTTTTTGCTTTCCGGATTTATTTAATAAAGATTTTTGTATCTTTTGTAATCTTAGGTTTTTTTAATTCAATATCTTTTGTATTTCCGAATTTTTTCGTAATTCCAGATATTTTGAAATTCTAAATATTTTGAAGTTCAATTTTTTTTAATTTCAATATTTTGGTGACCGGAAAGATGCCCACAGGAAAAAAGCCCACAGGAAAAATGCCCACAGGGAAAAATGATCACAAGGAAAAAAGCCCACAAGTATAAAAGCCCACAACTACATAATTAAAAAAAAAAACAGAAAAACATAGAAGTGTTTTCAAAAAGAACATAATTTACAAAGGCACGAATATTCAATTTGTTTTCTAAGTCTTTTATTACTTTTTGTCTCATGTTGAAAGCCTCCACCGTAAAGATTGATTGTATACTTGATGAAATTAAATTTTATAGTATATAGATTTGAAAATCTTCCGTGAATTTCAATTTACCATTTCAATTATATTTTGCCTCCAGAGGCTCTATTCTGAAGCTTTTTGAGGTGAATGGAAGAACTGTTTTAATTTGGATTATGTGTTTTCTTTAATCATTTTCTCCATAATTAAAACTTTTTAACGCTTTTTCCATTTTTAGAGGATTGCGCTTGGTTTATGCTCTTCATTTTCCTCTTCCATCCCATTGCCACTACCATAGACGATGGTCGGAGCCATGGTCGTAAAGCAGAGAAGCTTATCTTTTGTTTTTTAATGTTCATTGTCTTAATAAAGATAATTTTTTTTTAAATTATTTAAAGAAGGTTTGCTTCTTCTGGCAGGGGGCCTTTTTATAAAAAAAAAATAATAACAATGTGGTAGAGTGGTCTAGCTCATTATTATATTAATAAAAATTGATTTCATCAAATCTGTAACTAATAATTATATCACTATATACTTATAATAGTTCATAATCATACATTCACCTAAAAACTCTACTTACAGAAGATCCTGTCTACAGCGCCATGTTCAAATGTTTGCGTATTCTATTAAGTATTAAGTGGAAAAATTATCCGATATTTCCGGTTCAATTTACTTGTCAAATTAAGCAATTGATTGGATCGTTTATTTCATTGATTTATTTATTTATGGTTAATATAAGAATTACATGAAACACAGCGTGATCTTGAACACTATTCCCAGTAAGTTGAATGAATACAGAATTTTGGCAATTGTGAGAATTCTCAAATTGCTGTTCCAGAAACAAACTAATAAAAGTTTTAGTTAAGTTATATTGTCACTTTATTACTATGTTACTCACATTTTCTTCCCAATTAAGATCGTTAAAGTGATGATTTAACTTTCAGTGAAGTTGAAGGCAACAGATTAAAGCCAGATTAAAGTCTAAGTAGAGCTTTTATGGTTAAAAATTAATTGGAAGACCCTCTATCTATGAGCGTGGAATTCTCGTAAAACAATAACCCTTTGTGAAGGGATCTAGATAATGTGTCAGTCTTTGATTAAATTTAAGGTATTATTATATTTTTCCTTAACCAATTTCAGATTTGTTCATCTGTTGTATTATTATGTAGTCAAATAAGGCATTTAATTAGGCGAAGCTAATCATGAGATGAAAATTACTTAACGTTTTATACTAAGTATTAATGCTTTTACAATATTAATGCACAGTTGTTAACAATATTTATTTAGCTATTTTTAATTATTCTAAATTAAACCTCTTAAACATCTATACTAAAATTAACATCAAATACCTAGTACTATAACGTTAATTTAGTGAAAACATTGAACAATTATCGATTAATTTACATTAAATTTTGTCAATACATTTTCAAAAAATTTCTTAGACATCTGAAAATTCGAGGGTGTCTGATCTGACCGATTTGAACCATAAATGTGTAAATAAGTGTTATGGTTGCAGTCGGGTGAGGCAACCTTGGTATAGGGGTATCTTGCGTCTGGCTTTGGGCAGTTCTACATCAAGGTGAAAAATAAGTGTTGTGCTGACTTTGCCACGGTACAATTTATGTCCAGTTGTAATTAGAGGCAGGGTTGTTGTTTTCCAGTTGCCTGCTTTCTTAAGCCAGGTTTCCACTGAGGCAATACTACAAGCAACAGGTAGCATGCGACTTCACTGTCTTTCAAAAAGAATATAGCATGCGACTTTCAATAAAGAGACATGAAGCATGCAGCAAGACAACACCTTCGTTGTTTGTAGCATACTGCGTGCTCTGTTGCCTGTTGCTTGCCGCAAGACCAATTCATTCAGTTCAACTAAACGAAACCAGATTCTAAACTTTGAGTGCTAGTGCCATCAACTGAAACATTGAATGGACTCAATAGAGGTTTCAGAGAGTACTCATGTGAAGATAGTGAAATATTATCGGATAAACACGAGATCTTCATTTGTACCAGGCCTTTCGATTTTGTTGGGATGGAGCTTATTGTGGCGGAATGTAACGTGGTGGAATATATATTTACAAAATAATAATATAGGTACTGTATAACTAAATGTCGCTTAAAGTTCAGTAGAATATGATAAAGGGGTAATTTTAATTATCTTCACTTACATACATATATTTCTATGTAGTTGCAACCGAACAATTCAACCGAACAAAATATATTAATAAATTATTCCATTTCCAGATTCTAATTTTTGTGTTTAGTCAACAATGAATCCAAAATAGAACAAAACATATCACTCGTTACTGTGTCTCCTTCAGGAGCACGGAACTTTCTCTCGAGTTTACCTGCCAACTCTAAGATTTTAGGTAAATAGTTACACCACTTTTTATTTCTATGAAAAAATTCTAATCGAAGAAAATAAGTAAGAAAAGAGTAACTAAATCGAATTATCCAAAGTCAAAAACAATAAATTAATAATTGTTGATTGTAAATTGTGATACCACTGAACATAATAAATTATGAATAGATACTTGGTACACGAATAAAATATATGTTAAACCATATAATTTAAAGACGTCGTCGTAGGAAATTCGTGTCTCTAAGAATTAACAATTTTTGTCTTTGTAGAAGGTATTCGTTTTGAGATTGTCTGTTGTACGAGGTAAAAACATAACAAGATTTATCTTGTTTCTCGTGGCAACGTCGTGACAATATTGGCAATATTGTAAACATATTGTATCAATGTAAGTTTATTAAAACAACCATAAATCGTTATCAATAATTCATGCTGTAAAGGAATAAAACAGCCATCAATCTATATAAATAAATTATGCAGTGAATGGTTTGAACAACCACATAGTATCCTAAATAAAGTATGTAGTGAAGGGGTAAAACATAGATCAATCTTTGTAAATAATGTATGGAGTAAAATGTTAAAACTACCTCCAATCACTGTAAATAAAACAGATTAATATTTTTTACGTAGATCTAATGTTAAAAAACTGTAAGCAAAATATAATACTCTAGAAAACACATACTTGGTAGCAATAGAAATGCCTAAAAAAATTAGTTATATTAATATACCAATATATCTGGTAAAAAGTAAAACGTTATTGAAATCAAATGAGAAAAATTTCTAAAGTAATACATATATCTATATAAACTAACCAATCAGACCAATGTTTGTCTTTTACCTACTAGACAAAAGTTGGTCTCGTGAGCAAAGAGGTTAAAATGTTTAGATCTTTTCACATTTGAAATGGACAAAATTAAAATCAAATTTCCTAACTCTAACTAATTTAGTAGAGGAATCGGGCCACGTAGATAATATTTTCATCCTTTCAGCATACTGCAAGCATACAAACAGAAGAGTTTATCGTTCCAATATTAAGCCCCTTCACAGCAGCAAATCCGAACGAAATGACTGCTCCCCGAGTAGTTTGCCACTCGCCAACTTATTGTTTCCATCTAAATTTTTATGGCAAAATATGTGAGCATTAAAATCGAGAAGTAAATATCTTAGACACTGTATGTTCTTGAAAGTGATTTCAAATCTTCAGGAAAGGATAGGAAGTACCTAAAATATTCCAATGACTGTCAATGGACGATATAATTACATATGACTCCATGTTAGTATGCTGTTTCATGTTTCCTGAAATCGTGTAGCCAAGATTTATACGGAATATACTTCGACTACTGCCCGATCGAGGAAAATTAACATATCGTCTATTTTTGACTATTAAGGTAATTATTGATTGTATTATATTATAAGATATCATTATTTTATACATCATTCTGAAGATTTATTTTCAAAAATATCCGAGGAAGGACGATACACTATATTTGTTTAAATTGAATAAATTCTGGTCAAATCAAATTCTGGTCTCATATAGTATAAAAATTGTTCGAAATTTTTTTTCTCTTATAAATCCAAGTCCTGCCCACTTCTATTTGGTCTTAAAACCTATGGGGGAATTCAATAAAAACACAATCTGCATGTCAAGTAGGCCTGTCCTCAGAATCTACCTAAATTGAATTCTTTCAGATCATCACTACAGAAAACAATTTCTTTATCCAGAGCTTCTGAGATGATGTAGAAATGTTTTTTATACGTAACGTGCGGAGTCTTCTATGGTTAGTCAGTGTATAAACTGTATATACTATAAGTCATAAATTGATGCAAGAATAGGAAATTTAAAGTATGAATAATATCAATTTATTCAATTAGTCTTTACATATCAGTATATATAAAAATAATGTGTTCAATTTTCAGTTACACGTATATTAGAAATAATAGATGCAAATACATCACAAGTGACACACTGGTTCCCATTTCATGTACACTATGTGTTTATAACTTCTTTTTATGAATCTAAGATTCTAAAGCCTAATAGAAAAATATTATTATATTAAATACACATTTAATTTTTAAATAGTATTGCTTATGGGTTAGTGAATTAATTGAAAATTGATGTATAAATCTTAATAGATTGATTTACTAGTATTATTATTTTCCAAAATAGCTATTAGTTCTATGTTTTTCAATATACATTAATCAGATTAGGATATACTGGAAATGAAGGATGGATATTCGAAGTTTCCAAAATAGATAATGATGTAAACTTTTCTGTCGTTAGCCTGAATCTTCAATTCATCACTTTAAAATTTTCACAGCTTCATCCTGGCATCAAATTGGGTTTAATTTGTAGAAAGGATATTATTAGTAAAGATATTATGCTATAATAATATACACCACTCGGAAATTCGGGTTTCAAAATGCATTAAGATGCAACTTGTGTTGTTCCAAAATGATTATTTGCCGTTGCTCCGGTTAAAAATGTATTTTTCATTATTCAACATAATGAATAGGCGCAGTTTCTAAAAGAATATTGTAAATATCAAAGAATTTAAATGATTTTTTACTACGTCTTAGTTATTTAATTAACATTAGCAACGGCTAGTACCTACTTTGAAACACAGGTGGTAACGAGATGCATTTTTTGAAATCGAAATTGCCGAGAGAAGTGTATCTGATTGTAATATCTGCTATTATAGTGTATAAATCAAGCATTTTTGTTTGTTATCTAGTAGGTAAATATCAATTTGAAAACAGTCCAAGACATCAGAATGAACTTTTGTTCGATATAAACTGTCAAGCCAATGTCCAACAATGATTAACTCTGTCATATAACTCCATCAGCTCATACCCAATTGAAAGAACATTAGTTGATTGATTTAAATAATATCTGAAAGCCTCTGATCATTTGTTTTGAAGTAATTTGAGTCTTATTGACTTGCTGATTCTTTTAGTGACAGCTTAAACCTATTAAATCGTGTTTAAATATTGTGCAGAGAATTCGATACTCTCCACAATATTTAAAACTGCTAAAATGAAATAGAGTGACAAAGACTAGATAATATCAGGGACAAAAATTTTGTACTCGGCAGATTGAATGTGTATTAAATTTATGATAATTTATGATTAGATTTTGGTCTTTGATCTTTCTATCATCGAATATAATCCGTAATTTCAAACCAACAATCGTCGATCATAATTTTAAACTGGGTTACAAATTCAATCAAAGTAATACACAGAAAGCTCTTAATAAAACTAGTTTATCATTCCTTATTAGAAAAAGTTCAATTATAGTAATGGAATGAGAGTCGAGTTATAAATACAGTCATAAAAAGCTACTGTTCTATACCGAAAATATTCACGAAATACAAAATACAATTAGTCGACTCATATGAATCCAATTGACTAATCAACTGGTCGATTTTGTTTGCTGTCGAACATATTGCTTATGGTTCTAGGTAAATTCCCACGCGGAAAATTCCACCAAGATGAATAAATCTTTAAAATATATGCATTTCGTGTATTAAAGTAATGTGTGAACTGTTATTGATTGTACCATTCAAAAAATAAATTTAATATTATGAAAGGAATAACATGAAATCAAGTTAAGAAACCTGCCCAAAATACTGTTTATTGAGTTTTAATCGCCAGTGGAGTGAGTCTCAATTTTCCATTTAATATAAAAACTGTCTATAAAATTTATACGAAAAAAAAAAGTTTAAAACATAAAAAATTTGGTTATTTTGTATCTCTAGTACGAGATTGGAAATATTAAAAAAATCTTATGCGCTCTTCGCAATTGAGTATGTAAATATAACTAAAAAATTCAAATAGAGGCATTAATTGAAGTTACATAGTCATTTTATTCCTCCAGAGAATGTTAGGAAATTAAAAGAATTTCTATCATAATTTATTATCCCTCCAATAATGATTTAATAAAGAAAATAGTTATGAAAATTTTGAAACACCTGAAATTTGTAAAAAAAATTAGAGACATTTAATACACTTACTTATTATAATGGCTTGACATTGTCTCATTTGCATTTGTTAAGGGGGGCGTTTCACTGAAAAACGGTAAAATTTTCAAATTTCGTTTTTTGCATTTTTTAATTCTTCAATAGTTTATGTGTAACCCTGTAAAAACAGAACAACGAAATTCGTACTAGAAATGGTACAAACGTACCAACGCGATCAGCTGTGCAGGACTGCAGCGGGTCACCCAAGGTCAGTCTGTCTGTAGCCATTGAGCGAGGTGGAGTGTTGTGTGCTTTATTCCCCCTCAAAAAAGCTCAAAAATCCCAATGAAATCAACAATGAAGTTATATAACCTACGATGCCACAGTGGGGATGCCGGAATCGGCAGGTAAAACCCTGTAAAAAACATTGGAAAATTTGAAGTCGTTTTTCTCCACTTTCATGTTTTTCTCAGGCAAATCCCTACTCCTCCGTCAGTTTTCAACTGATTTTTCTGATTCAACGTTTTATATGAAGGTAAGACTTCAGGCTACAAATCACGCGTTGTAAAAGTGAAAAAAAAATTTCAGAAAAAAAAAAAAAAAAAATCGTTTTTTTTGATAAAAAAATATGATTTTTCAAAATTTTGTCTATTTTTGAAAACTGGTTTTGATTTTTGAATATTTGCAACGGGTGTTTTGTTACCACATGATTTGGCTATGTCATGAAGCAAAAAAAATGAAAATTGGTCACAAATTGTAGGAGGAGTAGGACTTTGAAAAATTGCTCAAAAACTCGAAAATGTGGCAATAACTCAAAAACTATAAAAAAAATTGAAAAAATGTCATAGCCAAAAACGACTTAGAATTTGATTTTACACTTGCCTACTAAGTTTCAGAAAAATCGTACGATAAATAAAGAAGATCACGCGAAAATGAAACGCCCCCCTTAAATGAACAAGGTCAATTAAAATTATAAAAAAGAGTTAATTCCCAGTTATCAAGCGATTTCACAATTTCAATGATACAAGAAAAACTTTAAAATAATAGTAACATAAAAATAACGTATTAAAATATTAAATTACATAGTTTTTACTTCTACTTATAATCGAAAATGTGGAACTGCTGTATAACTCCGAACTTAGACAATGAAAAAGATTCCTTCATTCAATATGTTTTTAATGATTTTAAGTCCTATGTGTTTTTAATTATAAGCAGTTTCAGAAGGTTTTCAGTGATGTTAAGTGTTTCAACTATCAAAAGTATTGCGGCGACTGCATCAAAACTTCTTTCACATCACTGACGAATAAAAAGCAACTTTGTTCGTAGTTCCTAACTTGCTATCAGTGATTTTTGTTTCCGACAATAACAGGATTGAAACTTCTGCTACACCGTCTGAAACTGCTAACAAATTGAAACATCCAGGAGTTAAAGAAGATTGAAAACCATTGAACAGTAAAGCACTTACCGGACAATATAAGGCTTTACAATTTGTAATGCCTGATTAATTTATAAATGCATTGAATTTTTTTACAGTTCATGTAGGTTATTTAGTAGGTGTACCCGGTTTAAAGTAGACGCATTGTATTCGTAAGCCTCGAAAGACTTTGATTTCACTGCACTTATTTCAAACTAGGAAAGAATATTTATATTCTACGTAATTTAAACAATTCAAGAAATAATTCAACACTTCAATCTGCACTACATTTTTTAAGAGATCAACCACTTTTCAGAATATAAAGTTTAATAGAATATTTCAAAACTGTTAATTTTTCTTAAACGAAGAGTGCTTCAAAAACTCTTAACTCATTTAATTCATTCAAATTTTTGGCTTGAAGGATTCTTTAAAGAATCACTTCAATGAAAACCAAAGGGATGCCTCATCATTGAAGTCATCATTGATCTCATAAACTGAATTCATTTCGATGCATATTATTCCCTCACAAAAGAGAAAGAACACTACTTTAATTTAACAAACCGAATGAACTCTTCAAGCTCGTTTGAAACCCATTCACCACTGAATTAAATACGAAAAATTACACAGGGATGACAGTGCCTTTATATTTAGCCTCATCTTGTGGTTCAAAGTAATTACGGTGTTTATTTTGATAGTAATAATCTGTGAGTTTAATGAGACTTTTGCGTCTGTGCTATTGTTTGAGTTGTTAACTTTGCAAATAGTGAAGCAAAATGTATGCAACTGAATAGTTTTGAAAGACTTTGATGTTTAAGGGAGAATATCTTTGAAACTCGTGACTTGTTAACAGATAATCAACACTTCTCGTAGTTGAAGAACTTTAATCAGCTTTATATTTACTATCTATGAGAAGCAGTTCGCCGGTCTGTATGTCCGACATGGTTGATAATTATAAAGAAAAACTAGTTATTTGTGACAGTATAGTCAGTACAGTGGTAATAGGGAAAAGAAATAGCTACAATAATTTAGTTTAAGGCTTGTCCTTTTATACCACTGTAATACCTATACCTATCAATCTAGTGAAAAAAATATACTTGCATATTCAATGAATTATGGTGAAGCCTATCATCTACCAGCGAAAATTGTTTTCTCATAATTTTCAATTGGCGCAACAAAAAAAGGAAAGAAATTGATTGATATAAGCTGAATATTTTGCTAATGAATGAGAAATAAATTTGAAGTACCCTTTTTTTCAGTTTACCCAAAGAAGCGAATCATATTCATTTCCTGCCTCACAAGTTTCATGGAAAACATTTGAATGTGTGAAAGAACTATTTTCAAATTTTCAATTTACTCGCGCATACAATTAATAACTTTGTAGTTAATAACTTTGTAGTATGTACAAAAACTTGAAAAACAATAATTCATTCGGTAGAAAACAGTAGACAAACTTTTGAATAATATATTTCACAGTTCTGAAAGTGGGCAAAAGTACTATAAGATCTGGACCGCACATTGTAATGTCACAAACAAATCTGCAGTTATTCTATTCTGGTGAGGAGTAGAAAATTCTCTCACTAGAATGAGTTTGTTAGTTCTCATATTAATGGATTCCAGACATGCAGCTTCTCAATATCACCAACTTATCTTATCAAGAACACTACTAGCATACATTTCAATATATATGATATGATATATTGTTTTCAACATTCGACCTAAATAAAAATATGTGCATCGAATTATTCACTTGCGACAGGCGGTTCTAGGAATTTTTCCCGCTGGATCATTTACCGCCAGAATATTCTCCGCCAGTCTTTTCCCCGCCAGGACTATTCTCCGGCTGGGCTTTTCCCTGCCGTACTTTATAAAAATATCAGTATTTTGTTAGCATTAGTATTTATTTTGTGCTATTAAGGTATATTTTGGATAAAAAATACAATCAATCAATAGAAGACACATTCTATCAACAGACTCAAACAGTAATATACTCATATTTTTATCTTTGACTCCTGTATGTGTCCACTGTACATATTGGTCGTTTTTAATTCACATTAAATTTAGGGACGCTACAAATTACAAACATTATGTCAATAGTAAAGGATTATTAAATATCGCAAGGCACTCTAAGCAGCTACGATTAATTCAGTTTATCAATGTTCTATAGTTACACATATCGTGAATTTACTATTTTCGTTGCCAACTATTTTGGAAGATACCAATCCATTTACAAATTATTCAAATTTTTGCTTTGCCAGAACATTAACAAATTTTATTTTATTTTATTAATTTGACATTTGTTATAATACAGAATTAATAAACCAGGTATAAATTTTGTACACTTAATAATGGTTTTTATATGTAAATGCGCCTTTTATGTAATATATATATATATATATATTTAATACATATACCTTAAAAACTTACAATTGTTCCACCATATTTATGAAAATACATTCATAAGTTGGAGTGTTAAAATCCCTAATTCAAGTTTTTTCAACCTGTCAGGAATGAGGATGATTCAAAAATAATGTCGTGCATCTTCTCTTAAATTCTCCAATGAAACTAATTATCGAAGGAGTAACTAATACAAAACGGATTCAAGGAGTTGTTAGCAGAATTAGTGGATACTGCTTTATTGTTGGTAAAAGGATAAAACTATTGATTCGAAAGAAACAATTAAACATGTTGTGAGCTTCTTCTGTACCTAAATTATTTTACAGGTATTCAAAACTTTTTATATTTGTAGAAATAAATTTGATCGGATCACTGGTAATATTGAATAAGGGAGCGTTACTGATATTTGATAATTTGGATAATTAGTACCTAGATAGGAAATAATGTAAAATAACAAATTAAATGAGCTCTAAAGAACTCAATCACATTTGGTAACAATTTTTAGAAACTGTTTTTGGTGCAAATATAACGTTTTTGCATTAATGAAAATGACAGACAACGATGTAGAACTGCATTCATCATTGAAATATTAAATTTAATTAATGATTCGTGGTTACAACATTCAAGGATCTGGTCATATAGATTGTATAAATATTCAAATACCTTTAGAAACATTTTTCATATAATAAACATTTTGTGTGAGATGGTAATAGTATAGTAAAAAGATAAAATCACTATTGTGAGTATGATCAGACTTTAAATAATTGGTGGTGAATAGCTCAGGCTGGGAATAGTCAAGCTGGGGAAAGTCAAGCGAGGGAAAGTACAGTGGTGAAAAGCTCGTTACCCGCGACAGGCATACCATGAGCCAGCTTTCTCATGGCACCATTTTTTGCCAACCTATGACTTTCTATGAGGTTGCATATATTGTAGACAACATTAAAACTTCATAATCATACCGATGGTCAGCTAGTTGAAGAAATTTCCCGACTTACTTTAACATATGGCTAAACTTTGAGATAGTTTAGGAATTCAGTGGGCCCAATGCAGGGGCTCTTCCAATTGCTGAAATCTGCTTAGCAAAGTTGTGGTGCTAATAGAGCCAATTAGAAAGCAGGTAAGCGTTGACATGCTCAGCCAGGAAACTTGAAGGATTTACGGTATAAATATTTGCCCAAATACGCTATCAGGAAAGGGATTAACGTTGAGAGACGAGAGGAATGGTGTGATCTTAGTTTGGAGAGGGGAATGATGTGGTCTTAGTCTGGAGAGAGGAATGGTGTACTCTTATTATGGATAGAGTAATGGTAGGGTCTTAGTTTAGAGAGAGGAATGTTTTGGTGTTAGTTTGTAAAGAAAAATGGTGTCGTCTTAGTTAGAAAAGAGCTGTAGATCTGAAATGTTATTTATTAGGCCAGCGATAACGAAGATCTTTGTTTTCTGAGGTGAATGAAAGGGTAATTGCTGAAAACGACACTCGGAGAAATATGATGACACCAATGATGTGGATTGCTGGAAAGGTGATGACATCAATGATGTGGATTACAGGAAAGGTTATGACACCAATGGTGTGCATTATAGGCAGGAAGGCGATGACACTGGTGATGTGGACTATTGGCAGGAAGCCATCAATATAGACCCCAGTTATTTCTAATTTTGTTCAGTACTATTTAAAATACAATCCAGTTATTCCAAATCCAATAGTAATCCTTAAGATACAATCATACACACCAGTTGATTCAAATTCGTGACAGTAGACTTTAAGATACAACCCAGTTATTCCAAATTCACTACTGTAACCATTATGATAAACTTCAATTATTCAAATTTTTTTACGTTTGCCTTCAAGATACTCTCCAGTTATTCCAAATTCTCTACAATAGCCTTAAGATTCACTCCAGTTATTCGAAATTTTCTACAGTAGGCCTTCTAGATACACTTCAGTCATTCCAATTTATCTACACTAGCCTTTAAGATACACTCCAGTTATTCCTAAATCTCTACAGTAGCCTTCAAGATCTACTCCAGTTATTGCAAATTCTCTACAGTAGCCTTCAAGATACACTCCAGTAATTCTAAATTCTTTACGGTAGTCTTTAAGATATAATCCAATAATTATTCCAAATTCTATACAGTAACCTCCAAGCGTGTAAAACTCATCACAAAATTAGCTGATTATAACCCTACACATTGTTATCTGAGTCTGGTGCATATCATCAGAAACCTGCCTGAATTATATTACTATAAGCAAACTAATTAATATTTTCATAAGTAATACACATTTTCTGGTATGTTACGTTATGGAAATTAGTTCACACTTTTACAGTTTCTTATACGCATTATAGTATGATTTTTTTTTAAATACCAATGACTATAAAATTGATGAATAAGAATAGGCCTTTACGCCTGATTATACTTTTCCCTGAGTATTCTATTTATTTCATTATTTTTTCCGCCTAATTTTACTGCCAATTTATATGAAAAACACGGTAAAATGCCTGTTTTTGTTGGTTAATAAGGCACGTATTTCTCACAGGTCATTATTAAGGCTCAGGTATTTTCATTTCAAGTAGAATATGTCCTGGATGAAGTTCTTTTAGAGTTTTAAAATAAAATGATAATATTTTGAATATTAAATGGATGATATTCATCATTTTCCTCTATATTGTGAAAATCAATATTTTATTAATTATGTTTTTTTATTTGATCATTCAATAAATATAATAGATATCGTGTATCAATAATTCAATTTTTTGATGCTGCATTATAAGTTTGTGTAATTCATGATTTATTTTGTTTTGTACTTATCAAAACAATTTGGAAGATGAGAAATTACCAAGGTACAGATAATTAATTCCTGGAATATTAAAAGAAGAAAAACTTGCTGTTGAAACACTAAAAGATTTGATTTTTTCATAAATCGAATGCATCAGGTTTCGACAAAAGATAAATTGCATAGATGTTTATTGAATTAATCGAAATGAATCACAATTTCTTAAAGAACGTATCATGTCAATTGAAACTCATATCTACTTGGATGGTAATGTTAACAAACAAAATTCAATAGCTTGGCCAAATCAAAACGCAAAAAAATTTCCTTCCTTGCCTCTTCATTCCAGAGGACCATAAAGTTATCGGACCCTATTTTTCAAAATCCGGCAAGAATTGAAGTCACTGTTAATTCAGAACGCTATTTAGAGATGCTTAAAGATTACAATTTCCCAAGTGTGTCAGAAAAATAATTGTCCCATTATTATTTCTTGGCAAAATAATTTAAATATTTGGTGATTTTGAATGGGTGCACACTGCACAGGTCTACCGACATATGAGCTCCTGATTAATATTTGTGGGGTTAGTTGAGAAGCAAAGTATACAGGAACAAACCCAACAATGTCATGTCAACGACCATCAAGAGAATGCATGAATGTTTAGCAGTTTTTTGTGGCAATTTAGCGTATGAAATTTTCAAAAAATTCTAGCATTGTAGGATTTTAGGTTTAAAACGGTATTTTACCTTTTCCTGTTAATCAATAATTATATTGTATAATAAGCGTATTAAAACTAGTTATTTTTTAATGCTCATCCTTTAAATGAAAATATGAAATAAAACTGACAAATTTGAAGCAATACGTGATAAGAGAAAAAAATACGTTAAAACTAAATGATTAAATAATACGTTGGAACTGGGAACAATATGTCAAAAGAAAAATAATACAGAAAAAGGAGAATAGTAACTAAAATTCAGAATAATATTTAAAAAAAAAAAATACAGAAAAAGTGCGATGGATTCCGAATTTTCATCTCTTCCTAACAATAAAGAATTGTAATAACAATTTAATGTTTATTGATTTCACCTTTTGATATATTGGATAATTTCTTCTTGTTTTCCTCATTTCACTTTACCCCGTGAAAACATGACTATAAGCACTTTGAACGAAAATCTAAATTTCAGTTCATTTTCACTGAAGGGACGTTATCTTTCCTGTGCCTCTTTTATTGGAGAAATTGAAGAAGTCATTACATATTCATGTGCACCAATCAATGATGTGCTTGATAGAATTAATAAAAATTGTCGAATTTTTTGTGGGTTATTTACGTATATACAATACATATGTCACAAGAAATTACTTGTGAATTAAATAATTAGGTTTGTTATCTCTATAACTATATAAAATAATATAAATATTTAAGTTTATAATATTCCATTTTATTTGAAATGTATCATAGGGAAGATTGTAAAATACATTTATATATATTATATTTATCAAGCCTATATGAAGCTCTGACAAAACTTACATATATTTTTTTAGAAATGTTCGTTACAAACCTTATTAAGTCACTGTATATACTGAGTAGCTTTGCTGCATTCATAAACATTGACACCGAATGGTGGTACCAACTTTTTTAATGGAGCCCCTTTCGTTTTGACAACTTCATCCAGTCCCTCGTATTAAATTTCTATTTTGCGTTAAAGGTAGGGCACCTGGTTCAAAAGTAGACGGTAAATCCCTACCCAACTAATTTCTGTTAAGGGTCAGATGGAAAAATTTGTTATACCACAAAACTCAATTAATAAAAATCTATATATTTTGATTTATATAAAAGTAATAATTTTGTTAAATAATACAAGCTGAAATAGAACTGTCATTGTTCCTTTAATTTCTCGCTACCACTGTTCTGTTGCATTCAGCACTCCATCAGGTCTGCATTTTATCCCTTTGGAAATCGATGGAATTCTCGTAGATATTGGAAGAATGAACCAAAGAGCTATTTTGTTGATGGCCTAATGCTCCAGAATGTGAAATTATTCTTAGAATATGTCAAAATTCTGTAAGAATGGAAGAGAGAGATATGGTGGACGGCGGCGGGGTCATTGAAAATTAAAAGAACTTATTTATCGAGTCCCACTACAGATCTTATCTCCAGGTGGATGTAACAAATTAATATAAATAAATTATTATCTTGTTTTTTTAACTGAATACATATTTTTTGATTATATAAAATGTAAGAGTAATAATGTAAAATATATGAATAAATATTATCCCTATAATTTAAACTCATATAAAAGGATTTTTTTTTTCATTTGAAAGTGATATTTCCATCATAAATACATAAGATATAACTAGTAATGTAATATGAAACCAATTTATTAGTTCAATAGACTCATTTTGATAATATTTGAATATTATAAAACTGTGATGCTTTTTTATCAACTTTTTTTACTTTCAAATAAAGAAAAGATGTCATATGAGAATTCAAATTATAGATTCCTGATTCCAAGCTTTCGAGATTTGGAGGCAACCGTAAAATAGTATTTTGTTAATACAGGAAAAAGTAAGCAATCGCTAATGTAAATCGAAGTAAATCATTCATTTTTCATAATATTATATTATATACAAACATATATGTATCTTATGGTTGAACCAATTTCTATAATGCACCTGAGCTTCGCACGCACAGAAATATTTCTAGAAATCAATTACCTCCATTGCTTCCTCTACTATCTTACTCTGAATAATTTTCAGTTAAGATATTGTGGATTGATAATTTAGGCAAAATTCTATTATAAAATTTAAATTTAAACTTTCTAAACTTCAAACTCTTCAGATAATCTAAGATTCAGAACGAAAAAGTTCCAGTTTATCAAAAATAAAAAATAAATCGATTTATAAACTACTATACATTCGTGATATACGTATATCTTTATCAATGTTAATATTACCGAGAAAAAATTATGTACTTTCTAATTGAATCATTATATTGGTAATTCATATTTGATTATATGAAACTCAATAACTTTTGACTGGAATTTGACAATTTTTGATTCAATTTCATTTGCTGATTTAGTGAGTATGATTTATAATATCAAGTGGGATAACCAAATTTCCAATTGAAATCAAATTATTCATATAGCATCTAGCTTAAAGTAACATAAACTAAAATTATTAATTAATATGTTTTACTTGTGTGCATAACAGTTAAGAATAACATCTTTTAAGTTGTATAATATTCGTGTAATTTTAATAACCACACTTATGGTGGTCTGCGTCCAAAGAGTTAGCAAAAATTAGACTCGATCAAGAAGCCATACCTGTCGGTCGGTTCAATGAAAATACAATAATAATAAAAACCTAAATAGTGTATCGTCATACTCATGAAGTTTGTCAATAAAACACCATCAAAGATTACCGTAATGGACAATAATAAAATAAAAGATAACCTGATTATAAGTTTCACGACTGGTTTGTTTGACGAATAATTTGCATACGATTTCTTCATTATATTTGGTAAATCAACCAGAATATTCTCACTGTGAGCTTTATGACCATCATTAGTGTTCTGGATGCAAGAGAATTTGAAGACAATACTAGAAAAATAATGGGAGTTTGAAATAGTCAACTGGAAGGATTAGAAATAAAATCATTGAATAAATACTAGGTAATAGAATATTAATTATGAAGATTATACGTATCTATCTTCTAAATACTGTCACCTATAGTGAATTTAATGAATATACAAATTCATTACAAATATGAATTACTGGCAGGACGCACTTTAATTACATCCAGCTTCAATAAAAGTGGTACTTATTTCAAGAAATGTCTCGAAATAACTACAGTTCGTAGACATAGAAAAAAAGGCAATTTTGTGTGATTATTTGACGGTAACTATTATAATCCAGATGAGGTTATTTGAAAGCAATTGGTTCAGACATTTGACATGTCCTATTTTAGAGTTAGTTTTGTGTTATCGCACGGTTCCATATTTTCGAACAAGTAATAATTTTTATATAATTATAATTTCTTAACTGTTCTTTCAATTGGTATTCATGTTACCAATTTGAATATTTTGAAAATTTAGAACTATGCTATAGCATGGTTCTAAATTGTAGGACACGTCAGAAAAGAAAAAATTATAACTATTATTTAACTTCTACTCAAATTGGTATCATGAATACCAATTGATAGTAGGGTCGGGAGGGGCGAATCTCGCGCAGCAGCACACGGGGCGAATCTTGCGCACCACATGTTTAAAGGGCTATGAATGTGCTAGCCCAATAACAAAAATAGTCATAGACCGGCTCAAATATGTATTAACTCAGTATAAAATTATAACAGCTTACAGGCATTTATTCATAGTTGAAATAAATCACATTTGAGACCATATGAAAAGTACCTAGTCGAAAATTCATCTTACCGAATTACCCTAAAAAATAAATTTGTCATAAAAAAATTTCTATCCCAGATAATGACCTGAAGTTTTTAGTGCATGATGATAATTGACTTTAATTGCCTCAGTTAAAATTACAAGGTTCTAGACTTTCTAATTTTTTATTTAGCGGAGTTTTTCCGTGCGCAACTATTCGCCCCACCATATTTTGCATGGCGGGGTGAATATTGCGCACTATAGAAATTTATTTTTAGGCCATGAAACAGTTTTTAATGCCTAATATTATGCTCTATATGTGTATTTATTCACTTTTAACTAAAAACATACACATTCCACATATATTTCAGATAATAGGTCGATATATGAAATTGTAAATCAGGGTGAATTTAAAGTCATTAATAAGTCTTTTCTGTGAATTTATAGTTAAACATATCAAACATCACTATGCATGTTTATCTTTTGCTTTTTCATTAAGTAAAGTTATATAATCTTATTATTCGGTTCTTTTTAATAAAATCGAAAATATCAGGTCTAAAATGACAGGGTTAAACCATCGTACAGGGAAACCCAATACTGATATCATTATGCTTATAAAGGTCCTCTCCAGGCTCTGGGAAAAAAATGAGTTTATTACATAATATTATAGAACTAAGGTCTACGATCATTATTCCGTAAACTGCATACAATTCGGTTCAGTATATATTTTATTATTTGCTTTTAAAGTTTTTTAATACTCTGTGAGCAACAATCAAGCGAATCTCCAACCTGACGCTGAGAAAGAAGATTGTACACTCTTTGTTTTGATTTCAAATTTAGATTTTTAAACTAACAATGCGTTTTTGGCCTTCTTTTAAGATATTAATTGTTTCTAATAGTATATGAACGTTCTTTAATAAGTTTATCCAAATTTGAACCTTTAAACGAATAATAAATAGAATTATTAAACCAAATACCTGGTTGGCAATCAAAACAAATGGTGTACATTCTTCTTCTTCAGACTGAAAATTAGAAAGTCGGAAGTAAAGTAGGTTTTGTAGAGTTTGGATTATAAAAATCTTTAAAGGCATATAAAATTAAAAATATGCAATCAAATTTTATGGGGTTTGCAGTAAAATGATAAGAAACATTAGCCTCGTTGGTTCGAGCAATAAAATAATTTGCTCGGAGGGGAACTTTAAAAGTTGCAAATCGATATTGCACCATGTTGTGTATAGTAGCTTCGTTGACCTTGTCACTTCTGAGGATTGTCCTAGAAGTGTAGAAATGGGAGTACTTGTATTATAAAGAAAATGGCTAAAATGTTTGTGCAATATTGAAGACTCGAAGAAATACTTGAAAAAATTCCAAATATAGCTAAATACATTAATGTGATACAGACTTCAATTAGAACCATCATCACGAAGGATCTTCATTTGTCTTCCTACAAAATGAGAGAACACTAAGTCCTCACACTTCTTAAAAAGCAAAAGAGACTTGAGAGAACAAAGGTCCTTCTCAGAGAGCTTAAAGCGGACACGAAAAGGTATGAAATAGATTTTTTTTAACGAGAAACTCTTCATTATTGAAGCCAACCCAATTCAATATTCATGATCAGAAGATATCCAAGATTTTCCCTATCTCGAAAACTTGCGAGTCTCCTCTGATTTTCGTGGAGAACGGCCTAAGATCAATCCTCTTTTAACAGTATTGTGGTTCCAGCTATTGGATTGATGAAAAAAAAAATCAATCATTTATCTTCCAACAAGATGGTGAACTTTTTTACTACTTAAACAAGACACATGAGTGGTGATCACGTCAATTGACAAGATTCTGTCGCAAAGAAATTTAGCGTCTTCAGCGCCATATTTCAACCCAATAGATTTCTGAATGAAATCTATTGAAACAGCATAGTGGCCTAAAAGGCTGTTCCTTGTTTGAGGACGAGGAGCCACACGGGTAAATCATAGTGTGTACGTACTGTGGTCACTGGGGTACCTGTGAATAACCACAATAATCCACTTCTGTGAATAACTATTAAGGCTCACGTTGGTACTATTGACAACGAAACTGATGATTTCATAGAAAAGGACGTAGCAGAGATCTTCTGGCGCAGAACCAGAACCGTTGGTCTTTGAAAAACACCAAAGGAGGTGGGTCAACCTACCTTCTTGTAGACAGACCAAAGAACTCTTCCTCTTTGAAAGAGAATGTCAAAAGCTATTGCTAATAACCCGATTTAAACTTCTTCTTCTATCCTGGGAACATTTGGTCCTAAAACAGTAATACCTTTGGTCCTAAAACAGTAAAACAATAATACTTGCCGACGATCTGGTCTTCGCCCAGAAACATGACCTCATAATATTGTTGTGGAATGTTCTACCTATTACAAGGCTAGGGACAGAACTCTGGATGAAATTTTACTACCTTCATAGTATCATTATACTCTCAAATTCTGATACATATTTACCTTTCTTGAAAGAATTGAAAGACTGGAAGCTAGAGTTCAACGACTAACCTTTAGGTCTAGGGGATTCAGTACATATGGACCCACTCTTGGCCTGGGTATCTCCCCGACCTTACAATGGCAAGTGAATATTCCACGTAACCTAATAGATGTACGAAAAACCCATTTGCTTCTGTATTCTTATCATTGTAATTTCAGAGACATAAAGTGAAAATATCTAAGTGTAACAGTATTTTGAATAACGTTTTAGATATGTATTCTAAATTGGTTATATATGCTATATTTGACATATAAAAAGAATTATTACTCTCATATATTGCGTAAGATTATCTTTTGGGCGACATATTTTTGTTTGTCATCTTGTTGCTCACATAACTCAAAAAGTTTTCGATCAAATTACTTTGAATTTGGTAAGACGATCGATTGACTAATCTCCAGGAACCATCTGGTAAAATTTTGGGAGCTATCCGGTCAAAGCTCAAGGTCATTTATAACTCAATAATTCAAAAAGTTTTCAATCAATTGGTCTGAAATTTGATAAGACGATTGGTCAATATCTAGGAACGGTTTGGTAAGTTTTTGGAAGCGGTCAGGTTAAAGGTCAAGTTGATTTATAACGCAAAATGTATTCAATCAAAGTAACTGTAATTTGGTCGACGGTTGGTAATTATCGTGGCAGGAACCAATTTATTAGATTTTGGGAGCAATCAGGTAAAAATAAAGGTCAAGGTCATTAATAACACAAAAGAATTCAACCAAATTGTCTGAAATTGGGCGGGACGATACTTCAATATTCAGGAATCCTTTGTTTATATTTTGGGAGTGAACAGGTTAAAGGTCAAGGTCATTTATAAGCGGTGGCAAAAGTATGCGCTCTATGAGTGCCCGTCATCTAGTTATTTATTATATTTATAGTTACATTATAAGTAAATATAATAGTGTCATACTTCGGATAAACTATTATTACAAGCATAAATTAATCCTGAATAGAAAGCAACATTCATGACGTCAAACATACATTCAACAAACTTTACGTAAACAGGTACAAAAAAGTTTGTCTCAAGTTTTGAATTTGAATCATTTGATTGTTTATGCTTTTAAGCACATTGGAATTATTTTTATAGTAAGTATCTAGACACTCAATAGTGCTATTTTTCACTATGGAAAGGAATTAATGGGTGCGCAGATATTCGCCCCTCTCGCGCGCAAGAACCGCCCCATCAAGGACAATTTCAATTGCGCACTACTTTCGTCAATAACTCTGATTATACAAATGCTAATTTTTTGTCCTTTGGATGGTGTATAAAAGGCCTTATTGCGGTTCTTCATGTCAAATATTATTTGTCTATCTGCAAAAACTAAGTTGCAAAACCCAAAAGTTTTTAGTGCGCAAGATTCGCCCCTCCCGACCCTATATAACTGTTATATTAGTAATGTTATATAACAGTCGTGGCTTATGGCCGCACATCCACAGCTATGCAGTGCAATAGCAGATAAAAGCAGGTGCCCGGAGTGGAATTAACCGTAAAGCGGTCAGTTTGGCTCACACGGTTAGCTCTCACTGCTCCCTGACTGCCGGGTGACTACTCCGATCGACTTGACCGCTGCTTCAAACCTGCTCCTATTTTTAATTGGGTTAGAACTTATTACTTCACTGTCAAAAGTATCAAACAGATCATAAAATCGCTATTTGTTCAATGTAAATCAAATGATTATAGAAATCTAAGTGTCTATTGATTACTCACCTATATTGAGTGAAAGTTAAGCTGGTTGGATTTTAAAACGTTTGATAAATTTACTACTTAAATTAAACTTTCACAACAGTCACAAACACTGAAACACTATTTATTAATAGGCTTGTATATATTGATATAATTCTAACTCTAAAAACAATTCTATTTAATTATAACTTATAGAAATGAGATGTATATTGTATAATCAAGGAGTGATAACTATGTATATGTCTCTTGTTACTTTTCACCGCTTTAATTACAGTGTAGCAATTAAACTGAGTCGTGACTTGGTAATTAAAGTGAGGCCTTCCTGTTATCATACGACAGGTTTTAAAAAATAGTTTTAGGAATACCAACTAATTTCGAAAACATAATTAAACAATATTTCATTTGCATATACTTTACAGAAACCATTGTTAAGCGATAAACAACTAAATAATGTAATCAACTTAAAAACATTCGATAGAAAGTCCTTAAACTGATTAATTTTCTGTATGTAATATAAATTGATTTTCTCAAATTGTAATTTTTCGATCAGGTTTGAATGATTTTCAAATTATTTTTTGAACTGCATGCTTTTTTTATAGCATTTAAAAAATAAAAGTTGTTAAACAATTTTTTTTACACCTTTTATTCCAGTTTGCAATAGAAGTGATACAATCGTTTACACTTTTTTTTCCACTGACAGAGTTGCAATAGATCTCTCTGGTAGACTAATGAGGTAAGTATGAGGTATTGCTAACCTCTATTTACGTTACCTCTATTTGCATTGATGTAGTTAATGTAAAGTAAAGCGCACTGTGTAAACAAGAGTAATGGAACATAGATAAACTTATACTAATTCAATTAACTCGCTGGATAATTCATATATTTGTTTTTACTTGGATGTCAACAAATGCACGGAATACATTTTCAATTTATTTGAAAACATAGCGATGTTTACTGCATATAAATTTACAATAATAATGTCATGATGAATTAATTTTTTTTTATAAAAATAATGTATCATTATTCAAATTAATAATTTAAATGACCATTAATTAAATAATTGATACTTTGCTTTGAATTATTTGATCGAAAACATTTCGAATCTGTACATTGTACAAATCAAGTTATACACAAAAACCTTATTTTTATTCCATCTCACACTTCATAGTCACAATTAGTTTCTCTTATTCTTGTTTCACTTAAACAGCTATTGCTCATTAAAAATGGTTTCTATTTCATCGAATTAATTTGCATGGTATTGCTGAAAAGGTGAAAAAGAAATTATTTGTATTTCCTTCCATCCAACAGTGAACCTTTTAAAATATTCATCAAAGAACAGAAAGATTTCAAGTCCACTTTATCTCGGAAAAACAGCAGTTTGTTTCCCGATTTGTTGACAATTATTCTCTGTTGGCAATGAAGCTTAATGTAATATATCAGAAAACAATAGAATAATTTCTATAGAACAGTTGAAGTGATACTAGTTACAAAATGAAATCTATTCTATTTTTTTATCGACATTAGATTGGTATATGTTCATTGTTCAATCAATATTCGGAATATTCGATTTGTTTAACGAAAAAATAATGTTTTTTGTTTCAATTTTAAACAGCAAGAACAATCCACCTTCTGGAATAAAATATGGAAGTGGACATAATCAATTTAAAAATACAGGATCCACTATAGTAATAAACTACAGTGATAGTGAACTACTTATGAATATGCTGTATGTAAGAAAAATTTAACCGTGAAAGGAATTTCCGTTGTCAAATTCGTCGCTTACTTTTCGATGTTTTTATGGTGAATGATATCACTCTGATAATCCTGAGTGACAAACTAGTTCTCCACTTTCCTTGGGTTGAACATTGCCATGTAAGTAAAAAAAAAATTATTTGTAATATTCATATTTATATGTAGTAGAAGATACAATATAATGTAAACATACCTACATTGTTATTGAAAAAATAATATCGATAATGACTGAAAATTGATTGGGTCAAATTTTTAGTGAACGAATACTTTATGCAGAATTAATGAAATTGCACATAATATCAAAAACTGATTATTTGTTGATGAGTATTTGTGTTGATTGTTACAATAAATGCTGAAATAATTTAATAATACGACCTAGCTCATGCAAATATCGTAATGACAAACTCTAAAAAGAAACGTTTACTCATCCATTTTGTGTCCTCCAGTGATTAAAACACTCAGAAAAAGTTTATCAACAGAATTAACCAGGTTACGTACATCAGATGGACCTTTCTATTTTATTCCACAAGGCGTCATTCGAATTGTACTGCAGCCAAATTGAGTAAACTCTTCTTTAAATCGTTATCCAAATATTTTCAATAGGGTATAAATCTGGACTATTTTGCCGCCAATCCATTATATTCCGTACAAGAAGTACGAGAGACTGAATAATTTTATTAGTGTACTCAAAATAATAAACTGGAGCTTTATCATGCATAAACAGCAAGGTAGTTCTTTTCAAAAGTGGTTTATCTTCAAGCCAAGGGACGAAATTGTCTTCAAGAAACTTACAATAACTGAATGAATTGATTATGACGTCCTCTTGCACCCCAAATAGATCAATTATTTCATTTTTGAAGACCTCCCCCACCCTGCTGCTATCGAAACCGACTCTTAGGTCTTTGGCCAGACAAGAGCCACCCTCTTTTCCACCAGTTAGGTCCATCAAGAATAGATCTGCACTCATATGTCCAAATGACTTTCGTAAAGTCATGCTTTAGACAACTTTTGGACCGTTCAACTTGTTTTTCCTTTTGTGTTTTGGTCAGAACTGGAGTGATTTTCGATTTTTCTACTCCATTGAGTAATGATTCCAAGACTATATAGGAACAGTCAGTACCCCAGCCTCCTCAACAAAGGAGTTACTGGTTGCATGAGACATATTTCTTGAAGTATTCTTAAATGTTCTTATTTATATGGGACTTTAAGCCCTAGGTTTCGTTTGGTTACGGTTTCACTAGGGTTACTTTACCACCAAATTAAAAATTCTTAATGATACGGTGATCCTTTTACGTCAATTTCGATATTTTTTGACTGGTATTTCCTTTTGAGGTTGATTTGAAAGTTTTCGAGCTTTTCCATTTTTTATTGGACTCTATTTCCCACTATCTAATATTATCTATAATTTGCATAAACTATTCGTTCACTTATACCACTCAAAACAACAAAAAAATGATATCTATGTAGAATTGTCAATAAATTTCAAACAAAAATGAACTCTTACAATAAGTAATTTAATACACAACAATAAGTTTATATTTAAAAATGAAATGTCAATCATGGAAGAAGAATATCACAATTGCACATAAACATAAACATTATACTGAAATACCATCCACGGAACTTCTCTCAAGTTAAATCGCCCAAAAATCTAAGTATAGTCACAGCGAAACCGCAAATAGTCATTGCTTTGTTCAAAATATGTGCGAAAAATTGTTTGGTGGGAGTATTTGTGGTTTATCTAAGCTATAAAGAAAAAACTTTAGACATGAAATAATGACGATGGCCTTTGAGTTTTCATTAAGAAAGTTTGTTCATTTAGAATGAAAAATTAGAAAATTAGGATAATTTTCTACAACAATCAGCTTTGAAATATTGTCCGAAATTAGTAAAATATTTATCAAGAAAATTTGAATCAAAGTTGCAAACAATCAACTCCTAAGAAACGAAGTTGATACTCAATAGTAATTCAAAAATGCTTTTGTACATAACAATCATAAGTAATTTATAAAGATATATACAGTAGGGTGGGCCGTTTTAGGAGGGTATTTCAAACTTTTTCGAAATTTAACTTTCCTTTGTAGAAGAAATTGTGATTCTACATAACATTGATGCTGATTAAAAACAAAATACGATTGACAACGTTATTGAGGTGCCTCAAAGTTATGGTCTACAATAGCAATTTTTTGGAATAAAAATATAATTTCATAAATATTGTGAAAATTAGATCACTATGCTGACTGATATTTAGTTTGATATATATTTTTCGAAGATCCCCATATAAGAAAGTTTAAACATTTTGATTTTCTTGAGGTGCCTCAGAGAGATCAAAAATTTTAATTCAGTAATATGTAATTTTTTTTATAATAATGAAAATTTGGTCATAAAAAGCAAATTCCATTCCAATCTGTCCCATGGATCCTTTTGGGCTACTTGTTTTCCCGTCAATCAATTAAATCAAGTGGCGAAGTGGCAACTCATTTTCATGTAGCTGGCACACAACAAGTGACAACATATTTCGATGTAGATGGTACACAACATGTGGCAACTCATTTCCATGTAGCTGGCACACAACTAGTTGCAACTTTTTTCCTTGTAGCTGGCACACAACAAATGGCAACTCTTTTCCATGTGGCTGACACGCAACAAGTGACAACTCTTTTCCATGCAGCTGACACGCAACAAGTGACAACTCTTTCACATTTGTAGGTGGCACACAACAAGTGGCAACTCTTTTTCCATTTAGCTGGCACACAACTTTATCGCAACATGTTTGTTTTCTGAGCAATAAAGTACATTTTTTTA
Organism: Caprella mutica; assembly: GCA_947561585.1. Lineage (NCBI taxonomy): Eukaryota > Metazoa > Arthropoda > Malacostraca > Amphipoda > Caprellidae > Caprella > Caprella mutica. Next base: position 458,605 of record CANNZV010001079.1, read on the forward strand.
TCGAGTTGAGGCACATTTTATCATAGGTTTAGTAACTAATTGTAACAACCTTATTGTTCCTAAAGGTCTTCTTCATAAATATCTTACTAAGGGTTATTCAAATTATTCGTAAATAAAAAATTAATATAAAATGTTTAATACCATAAATTTATCTAATTTTACTAATATTTAGAATAATATAGAGGTACAGTGAGACACCTGTTATTGTCTGTTGAATAACAAATTTTAACTTTCATTTCATAGTATATGACTTGTTAAACAAGTAATTCAACAAGGCGGAACTAATACATCACCCTACGAAAAAATAAATATAAATCAATTAATATATTTTTTTTACCTATTTTCGAATTTATGAGGTACACTGAGGCACCTTTAAAATTTCGAATATTGTGATGAAATTTTAATTGTCGTTTTATTATGTAACTTATCAACTTTTAATCAATAGCGAACATCAAAATTCGAAAAAAAATGTCGGCCCACCCTAATATACAGTACAGTATTAATTATTACTAATGCTAAAATATATAATCGTCTGCTTTTATCGGGGATTATAATCAATGGTAAAAAGAACAATAATCTGAACCGATGAATGATTCGACTAAAATTTATACGCAGTTCATCATAAGTTTAAAACTTTATCGTCTATTATCTTTTATCGATAATCACGATCAATAATTAGCATTATCGTCAATGAAATATGATATTCCTTTTATAAATTATCTGACTGAAATTTATTGGGACATAACGAAGCCAATATTGACATTGTTATATACACAATATTTTTTTACGATAGACATAACAAGGTCCAAATACTTAATAATTTCACGGTCGTAAATCAAATAGTTAATAGAGTAATTCATCAGCAAGAAACTGAATTGGTAAATACACTGCGACCAGAATTATTAGTCCTAAGTGTTTATTGACTATATCTCAAAAACGGGCAGCGGTAAATTTACGAAATTTTCAACATAAGTGTAGAAGAATATGAGACACATTCGTGTCATTATACGAAGGTTAACTCTTTTTAATTTTTAATTTATTTAATATTTCCATTTTTCAGGTGACCAGAATTATTAGTCCCGATTTTTTCGTTTCTTTATAAATTTGTTACAAGGATAAATAAACGAATTTTTTAAATAACAAAGCTTTTAACATCAAATACCAAATACAAATACACTTTGTAAACACAAGAAAGTAGTCAATAGTGAATTTAATATGGCAGAAATCATGATTATTTCCCAATGTGAGATCCTTGGGATTTTATGACTTGAAACATTCGTTCAGTGACAGAATCTGTTAGTTTTTTGATAGTAGAAGGATCCACAGCCTTCGCAGCATTCTGTATGGCAGCCCAGAGATCATTTTCTGATGAATACTGCTTCCCATTGCTGTAAATACTTCTTTTAATGATGGCCCATAAATTTTCAATGGGATTTAAATCGGGTGAGCAGGCAGGCCAGTCCATCAGGGTGTTATTCTTAAAGCCTAGTGAGTGCAAGAACTCTTTGGTTTTCTTTGCTGTATGCGACGGAGCATTATCTTGCATAAATATGATTTTACGGCGTTGTTCCAAAGGCAGGTCATCTAACCAGTCTGAAAGAGCAGAATCAATGAACTCACAGTAGCGCTTAGAATCGAGTTTAACACCTTCTTGCACCTTCACAGGACCAATGAGTACATCCCCTATAATTCCCGCCCAAAACATCACCCCTCCACCACCTTGCTGACGTCGCAAACGCATTTGGGAAGGGTCATCCCCAAACACCCATCCTTTGGACCATCCATCAGGGCCATCCAAAGTTGCTCTACATTCGTCAGTGAATAATATAAGCTTTGGAGAGGTTCTCATATATCTCTTGGCCCAATCTAGACGCCTCTCTTTGTGTTTTGGGGTGAGAAGAGGAGTTATAGTGGCTTTTTTTTGTTTAGCAAATTTTCCAAGAACTGAATTGCGGGTCGATTTAGACACATCTGCAACCCCGGAAGCGGAAAAAATGTCCTTGCTTGTTGAACCAGGGTTCTTCTTCAATGTAGCCATCAGGCGGCGCACATCCCTTTCTGATAGTTTCCTCAATTTGCCTTTATCCTTGCGTTCTTTACGAATTTTCGGATTTTCCAAAAAACGCTTGATGGTTTTTACATGGCGTCCAATTTGTGCAGCTATTTCAGCTTTAGGCTTCTTCTTAGCTGTTAACTTGATGATAAGGTTTTTTTCTTGCTCTGAAAGGTCCTTTCCACGCCCCATTATGTACTGGACTAATAATTATGGTCACCTGAAAAAAGGAAATATTAAATAAATTCAAAAAAAAAGAAGAGTACAACTTTGAAAATTAGTAAGAACGTGTCTCATACTCTTCTACACCTATGGTTGAAATTTCGGAAATCTTCCGCAAACGGTTTTAGAGTTATGGGCAAAAACCTCTTTGGACTAATAATTCTGGTCGCAGTGTAGGTTTTAATACCTGACAGCATTGCATAAAAGATATGAACAGCTCATGTGAGTTTGATTTGAAACCTGCGATAAGGATCCTGTAATTCATCAGGAACAGTTCTTGCTAAAAAGATTTACAATTTATAGAACAACCGTAGTTGAAAAGTTAATGACAAGTCAATTGCTGGGAAAGATTGATGTTGCCAATCACTCTGAGGTTTTTATTTAAACCTTACCCTTTCACTTTCCAATTATGTACGTAGTTAATGGGATAAAATTGAATACAAATTCTTACTAATTTAAACAATATTTAAATCAAGAGATTTTTTAATAATTTCATAGCTGTAAGTTCAAATATATATATATAAATTGTGTACATAATGAATTGTTAAAAGTATAATGCAAACCAATTATAATATATTTTATTCTCTGATAAGCATATATATTAAGCTTTCAATATCACTTACGGGGACCGTCTCCCTAAAATGAAAGAAAGTTTATTAATTTATGTACAAATTTGAAATTTTCAGGGTTAATGCAACAACTCAAATGGAGTTTTTTTTATCTAGGATTTTTTTTTTTCGTTATTGCCCTCTTCAGTCTTCATCTCCCATCTCCAAAAAAACCTCAAATAGTAGAGTATTTTCTAAAGACATCAACTCATACAATTTTTGAATTACATACATGATGTTGGTTTCATCTTGTTCAGAATCTAGTTGTCTTTAAAGAAACATATTTTATTCAATTTTGTCTCCGAAAATTTGTAAAAGAGTTTTTTCTAATTATTTTTAAAAAACTTTGATTTTCTTTCATATATCTCAATATACCTCCTCATATATTCAGAGATTCGAAAAAAGAGCCTATCACTATGAGAGCAATTGAATTATAAAAGAAATTTTAAACAAACCACATGTCTCTAGCTCCAAAACTGTGGGAGATGAAGCATTTTGAAATCGAAGAAATGTATTTCTCAGGAGGTCCAATTTACTGAAATTAGCGTGGAGACTCGTGTTTGGTTGTTGTGTCCTTTTTTAATGCATCTAGTCAACAAATCTTTTGACGTAAGATCCAAATAAACCCTCAATACCAGTGCAGACAGGTTATTTGACAGACCTGACAGGTATAATTTACAATATTGTAAATATTTTTTTGAATCACTTCTAGATTATATTTTGCTTTAATATTTTAACACGTTATCCGAGAGATTATTTGACATTATGTTAGGCAAATAAAATTGATTTTTCTCAGATTTGAAGGAGACGGTCCCCTTAAAATAGGTCATATCAAAAATTCTAAATATCATCGTTTTCAGCTGAAACGCTTTTAATAGAGTACAGTTTTCCAAGGAGGTTATAACAGTACATCAGTGACAGCCCTGTCTTCCCTAATGATATTCTCATTCCATAATATCTTAGAGTCAGGAGTCAACAAATTAGGACGCCCTAATCGATTAACTTTCCACACAATGCAATTATGGAAAGATTTACTGTAAGAAGACCGTTATGACGATTAATTGTAATTAGCTTGGGGTGAAGGAGATTGCGTTTTATTTTAGAAGATTAACCTAGTGATGAAATAAACCGATTGGCTCATGCCAATTAAATGTTAAACCCTATTTTCCGTGTACCATATTTGAACCAAGAAATGCAACGTTATTTATTGGTATAATGGATAAATGAACGACGATTTACTTTGACCTTTAAAATTTCTGATTGATCAATCATGATCTGTGTTAGGTTCTTGGTCCTTTTGCCGAAAATACATTCGCCGAAAGCTCTTTTGTCGAAAATACTTTCGCCATACGACACTTTCACCGAATGACACTTCCGCCTAAAAGTGACCATTAGTTACTTTAATAGGGTATACTTATTTTACAGTCAAAAATAGTAAAGTTTACATGAATAATACTCTCATATTACTTTACAGTATGGTGTATTTGATAAGTCATTTTTCCTGCTGTTCCATGTAGTTTAAAGTAGATCAGCACTTGCCATGGTAAATCAGTTCGAAATTTCGTACCATCTGCTTTCATCAAGCCTCTTACTCTTGATATTCACATGTTTGTAACATGCACATCGTGCAATTTCCTGGTCTATTCAACGGTCGTGAGGAAGTTATTTACTAGAGTTGAGCAACCGAAACAAAACCTGTTTGTTTAGTAAGAAAAATGTGGCGGATTATATTCCCAGTCGAAAAAAAGATGGATTGTAAGTGTAATAAATTCATTATCGCCGTATTTATATGATGATGATAATTCAATAAAACAAATGTTATTGTAATTTTCATTAACCGATCCGTAGTAATAGAGAATGATCCTTCTGTTTCAAAAGTTGTTTTATTAATAATTAATTTTAAAAAAGAGAACTCTTTCCCCCTGCACTTTAAAGATCAGTCATCTATCTTCTAAATCTATGAAAATTACCTATAAGCTTACATTTGTTAAAATAATGATATGTGTAGAGGTTAATAAATATATAAACCCTTTATGCCCTGTATTTATTCGACCATGAATAAAAAAAATATAACATCCTTGTATTACATAAGCGAACGTGAAAAATGTTATGCTATCTAATGTTATGTTATCTAATTCATAGAGAATACCATTTTTGAGGAGTTAAAATTATACAATATCTTCGAGTCATTTCGCACAGTTCTTATCATTAGTAGTAAATCTCAGTGGTTTTTGATAATAAGAGCTGGGCCTGTCTGCAGTTAAAAGAGAAAACATATCATCATATGTTCTATCCATCAGTTGAATTAGCATATCTACTTGAACGTATGTCATACTCTGTTGTATCTACTTTAAGATCACATGAATTAAATACTTTCTTTTAACTCAGAGCTGGAATAAAGTTAGGATTGAGTTTGATAACTTTGTAGCATTAGAAAATGTTTATATTTAGTTACAATGTAAGTTACGTTATTCTGACAGTTACGCAATTCCGTACACTTTAAACTTATATGTAATATGCAAAGTGTGCCAGTTGGAATTTACTTCACATTTTTGAAGAAACAGTACGTCACCCTGTGAATGGGTGACGAAAATACGTAACTGTGCGGTAAATATTATTCCATTTAAATATAGACTCATTTTAATATTTCTATAATGAGGAAATAAACAACCGGACTGTACTGGTGTATTTCGTTATACATGTAGAATGATTATATTGTATATATATGAGTAATGCAAGGCTAAAAGCTTGTACGAAAATTAGAAAATTACCTTGCGTAGCTATCTACCAAAAACATTACAGGGAAATATTCCACCCTATTTTATGTGGCTTCTTTTAATGAGATGGGAAGAATGAGATTTTTTATCTGCAGTATAAGTTAATATTACGAATTTAGGTAATACATTTGGAGCTTAATTTTATTTAAATGGAATTATGAAAACCAAAAATTGCATCATGATCCGTTTTTTATCAATATTATATGAAAGTTTTTTAATTATTGAAATAAAATATTAAATTCTTCTTACATCAAACGCAAGAAAATAAAATCAAATAGGTTAAAATTATGAAACTCGAACAGTACAAATGTTATTCCCAGAAAACAATTTTTCTAGGAACAGCATTGTTCCAATAATGGCACAGCGTTGACCAAATACTGTTACAGCATTGCCCCGTTAATAATGCAATATTGTCTTAATATTGTTTAAATATTTCCGAAAAATGGAACATTTCTGAAAACATTGACCAAATATGGTTACGACATTGCCCAAATATTGTTACGACATTGCCCCGTTATTAATGTAATGTTGCAACAATGCCGTAATATTGTTAGAACATTGCCGAAAAATTATTACAATATTGACCAAATATTATTACAACATTGCTCAAATGTTGTCTCGGTATTGCAATAATATTGTTCCATTAACTTACCAAATAATGATACTACCTTGCCCCAATATTGATACAACATTGTCGTGATATTGTTAAAACATTACCCAAATATTGTTACTATACTGCCCAACTATTGCTACATTTTTGCTCTCTTTATTTTACATCATCGCCCCAATATTGTTACAACATTTCTGTAGTATAGTAAAAACAATATTTTCTAACCAACATTTTGAATGATTTTCCATGAAAGAAACTTTAGGTACGACTACTGATGTCTATTGTATGAATTAATTGTAATTATGTATATTTTATTTGCTTATTAAAATGAATGACATTGTAAGTCAAAATTGTAATGATGTAGATTGTATATAATAATTGAACTTATGTCTATTGCATAAGCTAATTGTCCTGATTGTCTATGATTTATGTACTTCATAATGAATGAAGCGAATCATATGAATTTTACAACCTGACACAAGAAATCTATCTTACATATTATTTCTTACATATTCTTAAATAAATTTATGTTTATTTTGATCAGATTTTCTTAAAATATAAGTAGGTACATAAGGTATAAAACATTTACCATCACCTTTCATTTTTCCACTCCAATCCGTGACTAAATTAACTATATTCTTCTTATTTGAATCACATTGTTACATAGATTTGACATACACATACATAAATGGTACGCCAAAAAAATAATCATGATTCTTTACTCAAAAATTAAAAAAAATAGAGTAATCACAACGTAAACTCTTTGATTTATTGTCTCTACCACATAAGTTTATAACGATACAATTCTGTAAGCATAATGCTTATACGGATAATGGTTATAAGGATAATTCTTCGTTAATTGGACGGTAAGGAGAAGGAGCCAATAGGGAGCGGAGCACTAAACCGTTAGTGTTCCGCCCTTGTTCGCTCTTCTTCCAGACATAAAGTTATTATTTGAACCAAATTACATATCAAATAATAAGAAATTAAGGATATGAATGGAAATTAAATCAAAAGATGAAAAGAAGAAGTAGAAAATTACAATTCAGAATATCGGAAGCATGGATCAATTGGCATGATAGTATTTTTTTTCTTGTACTTTCTTCTTATGAAAGAGAAATTATTTAACTCCTTCCATTTAATTCAGAATTCTTGTGGATGCTTAATTTTTTCAATCTTTTCTTAAGTATAATAGAAACGTTTATAATTTATTGTTTCCTTCATTTACAATCCGCGTTCCCAATGCTTCATTATTCCATCTTCACCCCATTGTATTAAAACATGAGAATATGCATTATGATTCATGCGTATTGTCCACCATTTATATAATATGGCGCTTTATCACATCGTTACGGCAGATTCATATCCACTAAAATGTTTCCGTTAGAGAGTGTTTTGGAAGTCGTTCAAATCTTACTTACGTTCTCTCTAACAGTTAGTAATAAATTATTATGTTAATGCACAAGAGACACCTTACAATTTATAACAAAAAGTTATGTTGTGCGCTCGTAGATTTTCTAGGTTTAACCCTATAATGGGCTCTTACCTATAAACTCATCAGATTATTCTAAATTTTTAACATGTCACAGTTTAACACTTTTGAAAATATATTTATTCTTGTAAATTTCTTTTATATATTTTTTGAAAACTAATTTTCTATTATATTTTAATTGGATTATTTGAAACACAAACAAGGCTGTTATTGTCAGTGTGTTTTTTTAACACAATATAATGGTATATAAACATGCGAGAAAAATATTAAACTAAAAATAATGGCGTATCACTCGAGTGATACTTGTCCGCTAAAGGGATAAGTCTAACAATTTGTGTATACTTTCTTTATATTATGAATCAACCAATGCATTTCGAACCCCATATTGTTCAATAAATATTACTCTATTTTATGAACGCATATCTCTTTTTTTCCCCCCTCAGATGTCTTTCTTTTCATTCGACATTATCTCATTGTAAAATGATCTAATATATCAGGGATAAATCTGACTCGTGTCATCTGTTATACGTCTAGCATTGCATATTTCAACTGCTCGTTATTCTTAAAGATTTACCAACTCGATGAATTGACGGAGAGAATTATTGAGGCGATGAGAAACTTGATATGATCGGTGGCACTGGAGGACATTGCTTGTGGATGTTATTTATTGATATTTCAAATATATTTTGAAATTAATGGCGATATTATATTAGTTGAGGAAATTCCTCTTTTAAATAAGAAATGATATACCTAAGTATGTGTAGAAATGTTGAAAAAAAATTTGTTTGGCGAAACCTACAAAATATTTCATTTCAAGACCCGCACGAAAAACCGACCCATCCTATAATATGTAGAGGCTGAAAGTAGCGCAAGTGCCTAAACGGTTCGCTGGTAAAGCAATAGTTTTACAGATTTAATATCGGAAAACACTTTTGTTGTTATCTCTTATTATTGGTGAGAGGTATGAATTTTTAGGCTATAATTAAGAAGCAATTGCGTTATTCAATCAGTGTAAAATTTCTGTTAGAAATAACTATTTTTGAGTTTAGTTTTTTGCGCGGGAGGGTTTTAACAAAACCACCATAATCGATATATTAAGATTATATTTTGCATCATGGTTGGATTTCTATGAGTAAATTTTTCATTCCAATAGAAGAGACGTCCCCTTAAGATCTTACTATGCCATTAATTGAAGTACAGGCAATCATGGGAAATTGCAAAGTGATAACTCCTAGATGATCTTGGGGCGCATCATATAAGAATAAATGGACTAATTTCACATTAATACTGTAAAATTACCTAGGAGATATTTCTTCTTTGATGTAACAAAAACAGGATTTTTTAGCTTACATGTGTTTAAATTAGATTCATATCTATATTATGTTTTTCACCTCAAAGTTCAAAGTCCTGTATGCTGCAGGTTGTTATTGAGGTGAAGGGAGGTTCAGAAAGGAAAGTAAGTGTGAAAAAATTATCAAATTATTACATTCATTTAGACATTTTACAGCGATTTTACTCATATATTTCATGAGAAGGGAAATTTTAAAGAAACAAAATATAAAAAATATGATTTATTTTTGCAATAAATATCCCATAAATAAGACGTACGACCATAACTTTTATTTAAAATTGCTCGCAATCTATTTTTGAAAACTGTGTGTTTGAGTTAAAAAAAATTTATGAACCCCACTTATAGTGGTTTTGGTGAGTGGGGGTTAAGGGAGTTGCACAAAAAAAAATCCTAAATGAAAGTTTGTGCACAACACATGATACAAACATGTGAGAAGTTTCGAAATTGTGGCTTTATTAATGAAAAAGTTTGAAATGGCGACAGTCCCCTTAACCCTATTGATGTATTTGATTCCAAACGGTAAGTACTTTTTTAGTATAAGTTAATCCTCATACATAAAAATATATTATAAATGCAAAATATATATAAAGTGAAGCTAAATCACCTTCAATACATTTTCATACTAATATAATTACAGTACTAATAATTTTCAGGGAGTTTTTTTTCGGAGTTCAGAAGATTAACTTATCAGAAAAAAGTTTTTAAGCTAGGATTTTATTGTTTCAACAATATTTAATATGAATTTCCAAGTTAATAATGTGATAAGGCTCGGAACTATGAAATTTTCAACTTATCACAAATTTTCATATTAATGTTATGATGAACCATAAATTAAATTAATTAGATATAAAGTATCAATTACCTGAAGCGAACAAAATACTTGGCGAAAACTACAATCATTAAAAAAAACATTACAATTTTGACCAAAAATGATATTCGTTCTAGGGATATCAAGAATATGTGTGAATGCGATATCATATTCTACTGTATAATTCATATGTGGTAATTGTGACTTTACCCTATAATGATATAATCTTATGGAAGGTGGACAGGAATGATCATTTATGTTCCTCAAAGCAGGCCCTCATGAGTCGTGAATAAAGAGACGATATTCCTGATTGTGGTGAAGGAGCAGATTTTGAAGACACTAAATTGCTAGCATATAACTTCAAATAATAAAAAAAAGTCAATATTTATTTGGAGGATTATAATATTTTATTTCAATTATTCCTTTTTATCTTTCTTATATTTATTTGTATACATATGGAGGATTATTTTGATTTTAATAAATATATGGTTAACGCGATATATAAAATGAAAATTTTAAGGATATGGATTATATCTACTGTCTATACATGAATTATAAATTAGTGTTCAATAATATGGGACAAAATAATGATACATCAACAATATTAATACAATATTACTCTAATAACTTAATGCATTTTTAACATCAGAATATTCGCCTGTTGTTCACATGATAATAATAATCTCACAAGTTCCGAGTAGTTATTTTTCGCTATGCCTATCAATAAATATCTTTCGATTTAGCAATATACTAGAAATGGATATCAAATGCAGCCGGTTTTATTCATATTATCCATTAGGTTAAAAACGCGTTAATTATTTAAATAAAGTCAGGAATGAAAATGTGATTTTTAGAGGTCCTTATTTAATATTCCAATTAGCATTATTATTTATATTTTTATATAGTGGGAACTTCATCAAGAAGAATGAATATTCTAAAATTTTATATTTAAAGTGATGGTTACATTTATCATTAATTATTTCATTTTCAATTGCTATAGCTAATGAGAAAATGTATATATGAAATGTATTTTTAAATAATTTAGGTAGAGTAGAACCTCACTACATGTTTAATTGTATTTTCAAATCAATAGATTAATCCTTTTACCTGCAGTAAAACAGTATCACAATACAGATTGATTTCGCCACCAACTCCTCGAATCCGTTTTGTATCAGTCACTACTTCGATAATTAGTTTAATTGGAGAATTTAATAGAAGATGTACGACATTATTTCTGAATCTTCCTCATTCCTGACTGCTTGAAAAATTTGGAACTTGAGATTTTTACATTCTAACTTATGAATGTATTTTCCTAAATATGGTGTAAGTTCTTAAGGTAGATATGTATATTTATTTATACTTATTACATAAAAGACACAATTATATAAAGAGACCACTATTAAGTGTAAAAAAAAACTATAGCTAGTTTATTAATTCTGTAGTAAATTAACTGTCAAATTAATTTAATACAATTGAATTTGCTAATGTTATGGTGAAGCAAAAATTTGAAAGATCAGTAAATGGATCGGTATCTTTCAAAAAAGGTGGCAACGAAAATAGTAAGTTCACGATATATCTAACTATAAAGCAGTGATAGACTGATTTAATCGTAGCTGCTTAGAGTGCCTTGCGATATTTTGTAACCCCCTACTACTGCCATAATGTTTGTACTCTGAAGCGTCCCCGAATTAAATGTGAATTAAAAACGACCAATATGGACAGTGGGACACATTAAGGAATCAAAGATAAAACTATGACTGTATTACTGTTTAAGTCTGTTAATAAAATTTTATTTATTGTAAGATTAAATTATGAAATTAATTGCCCAAAATAAATACTATTACTAACAAAATACTAATATTTCAATAGCCCCAGCGGGGAGAAGCCCGGCGGAGAATAGTCAGGCGGGGAATGAACCATCAGGGAAAAGTTCTAGAACCGCCTGTAGCAAGTGAATAATCTGATGCAAATATTTTTAATTAGCTCGAATGTAAAAAACATTACATCATAATAATCATATATATTGATATGTATTGGTCGTTGTGTTCTTGATAAGTATAAGTTGGTATATTGAGAGGTTGCGAGTCTAGAATCCATTAGAATTGGAATTAACAAACTCATTTCAGTGAGAGAATTTCCTAATTCTTCTCACCAGAATAGAATAACTGAAGATCTGTTTGTGACATTACAATATGCAATCTAGAACTTATTGTACTTTTACTTACTTTCACTTCCAGAAATTTGAAATATATTATTCAAAAGCTTGTCTACTGTCTTCTACAGAATAAAATATTGTTTTTCCAGTTTTTGTCCTAACTACGGAGTTACTAGTCGTCAGTGCAAGTAAATTGAAAGTGATTCTTTCACACATTCAAATGTTTTTCATATAAAATAAAACGTATGAGACAGGAAACTCAAAATGATTTGTTTCTTTGGGCAAAATGAAAAATATTACTCCAAATTTATTTCTCATTCATCAACAAAATATTCAGCTTAAATCTTCCAATTTCGTTCCATTTTTTGTCGCGGTCATTGATAATGTGAAACCGATTCTCTCTGTTAGATGATAGGCTTTACCATAATTCATTGAATATGCAAGTATAGTATTATCAGTAGATTGATAGTCATAGGTATTTCGGTAGTATAAAAGGACAAACCTTAAACTAAATTACTGTAGCTATTTCGTTTCCCTATTACCACTGTACTGAATATACTGTCACAAATAACTAGTTTTCCTTATAATTATCAAACATTTCGGACATACGGACAGGCGAACAGCTTCTCATAGATAGTGAAAATAATACTGATTAAAGTTCTTTGACTACGAGAAGTGTTGATTATCTGTTAGCAAGTCACGAGTTTCAAAGATCTTCTCCCCCAAACTTCAAAGTCTTTCAAAACTATTCAGTTGCATTCATTCTGCTTCACTCTTTGCAAAGTTAACAACTCTAACAGTAGCACAGACGCAAAAGTCTCATCAAACTCACAGATAATTACCATTGAAATAAACGCCATAATTACTTTGAACCACAAGATGAGGCTAAACATAAAGGCACTGTCATTCCTGTGTAATTGTTCGTATATAATTCAGTGGTGAATGGGTTTCAAACGAGCTTGAAGAGTTCATTCGGTTTGTTTGTTTAAAGTAGTGTTCTTTCTCTTTTGTGGGGGAATAATATGCATCGAAATGAATTCAGTTTATGAGATCAATGATGACTTCAATGATGAGGCTTCTCTTTGGTTTTATTTTAGTCAGAAATTTGAATGAATTAAAAATTAGTTAGAGTTTTAGAAGCACTCTTCGTTGATGTCGGTTAAATAATGTCTGAAATGGTTGAATAGCAGCCTGTACCTTTACTTTTGAAGGTACTTATCATTTATCCCACTGTATATCAACGGTACTTCTGAATACCAGGTGATTACAAAATGTATATGAATAATTATAGAATTTAAAAATATTCTGTTAAATAATTTATTTATAACTTATAATTAACTTTTACTTATTCTAAGTGATAATGAATGATCATAATATTTCCAATAGGTTTTCAAACGAAGGCTTGATGGTTATCAAGAACCTGCAACCGAGAGACAATAAGATCCAAACCTTCTTTCCCTCTTAATATTTCTGCTGGTATTCCAATGTTATTTAATGGCAATCAAACAAAAAACTATTTTCTCTATTAGCCCTCGACAATAGGAATCTCAGCTTGGAACAACAATTCTGTGTCACATGGAGCGGTATCCTCGTAGATTGTCAGCTCACATTTTGTGATATTAACTTTTTTTTCAAATTATGAAAAGTTTGGTGTACTGCAGTTATATTTTCAATTGAAAAATGAAATGATTATTATTTAATTTTCTTTTCATATAAATTTTATATACAAATTTTTTATCGAATAGGAAATGGGAAATTGAGACTTCACTGGCGATTATAATTTGATAAACAATATTTCAAGCAGGTTTCTAAGCTTGTTTTCATGTTATTCCTTTCATAAAATTAAATTTATCTTTTGAATGTTACAATCAATAACTGTCAACACATTACCTAAATACACGAAATGCACATATTTTCCAGATTTATTCATCTTTCAGCGAAGTAATTTGCATTCATTATAACTTTGGCTGAGAAGTTAGTACACCGAATGATTGTAATCGATTTGCTTATCTGTTCGGTATAGCTAAGTAACCGTGAGTTAATGTTTGGCCTCAGAGACTATCTCCACTAAGAACTGAATTAGCGACTTGTTATGGGAATGGTTATGTTACATACAGGAGCAGAAGTTAAATGTTTTGGTACATGCAGTTAATCTTTCAGCTATAATTCAATATGCTAATTAATATGAAATATTGTACCAAATTTGTTTATTTTACCAAAAAAATTCTTTGGGAATATGATGAATAAGTCTTTTACTGAATGAATTAAGATTTTTATTTAATTTACTTAAACCATCTTTACCAGGTAAAAAAGTCGGAATATGCTGACGTACAATATATTTAACGTCGGTCTGAGCTTCTACTGCTCTGATGTAACTTTAGACCCAGTAATGTTCATTGGTTAGCTAACTTTTCTTTTGTTTACAATGTTATTAGTGGCGTAACTGTGATTTAATAATGGTACAATCAATAAGCAATATGTGCGACAGCTAAATCGACCAGTTGATTAGTCAATTGGAGTCATATGAGTCAACTAATTGTATTTGGTATTTTGAGAATATTGTCGGTATGGAACAGTAGTTTTTTATAACAGTATTTATAGCTTGACTCTCATTTCATTACTGTAATCGAACTTTTCCTAACAAGGAATGAAAAACTAGTTTAATTATGAACTTTCTGATAATTACTCTGATTGAATTTGTTACTCAGGTAAAAATCATGAACGACGATTGTCGGTTTGAAATCACCGATTAAAAATCGATGATTAAAAAGATCAAAGACTAAAATCCAATCGTAATTTATAATAAATTTAATATACATTCTATCGTCTCTCGTTGATTATAATCAGAAAAAAATACCATACATCCTGTATGAAACTACATATTTTACTAAAAGTACAATCAATATTTACAATAATGCAAAATGTTGAATGATCTGCCGAGTGTTAATTTTCTGACCCTGATATTGGATAGTCTTTGTCACTCTATCTCATTTTAACAGCTTTCAATATTGTGGAGAGTGTCGAATTCTCTGCAAAATATTTAAACACTTTTCAATAGTTTTCAGTTGTAATTAAAAGAATCAGTATGCCAATGTGACTCAAATTACTTTAAAACAAATGATCAGAGGCTTTCAGATATTATTTAAATGTATCAACTAATGTTCTTTCAATTGGATATGAGCTGATGGAGTTATATGACAGAGTTATTCATTGTAGTAGATTTATAGCTCCTCTGGCTTGACAGTTTATATCGAACGAAAGTTCATTCTGAAGTTCTGGACCGTTTTCAAATTGATATTTACATACTAGATAATAAATTAAAAAAGCTTGATTTATACACTGTAGTAGCAGATGTTTTAAATTACAATCAGATACACTTTCAAAAAATACATCTTGCTGCCAATTGTGTCTCAAAGAAGGTACTAGCCGTTGCTACATAATCGCAGCATTTAGTGTTAATGAAGTTATTAAGACGTAGTAAAAAATTGTTAAAACTCCTTGATATTTACAATATTCTTTCAGAAATTTTGCCTCTTTATTATTCTAAATAATGAAAAAAATTATTTTTTACCAGAGCCATTTTGAAACAACACAGGTGGCAGCACAATGCAATTTTGAAACCAGAATATCCGAGTGGTGTATCTTGTTGTAGTATAATATCTTTATTAATAATATCGTTTCTATAAATTAATTTAAATTTGTAGGTAGGATAAAGTTATGAAAATGTACAATTAACGACGGAAGAGTTAACATTATTATCTATTTTAGAAAATTGGAATAAACCCATCCCTCATTTTCAGTATATCCTAATCTGATCAATGAATCAATATATTAAAAATTATTCATAAATTTTCCATTCATTGACGAAGCAATTAGAAAAAATTATTTAAAAATTGAATGTGTATTGAACGTAAATATATTTTTCTAGTAGCCTCTAGGATGTAAGTTGAATTTTAATTGTTATAAACACATAGTATGAATGTGTTGGTCACCAGTGTGTCACTTGTAATGTATACCTATGTACTGTGGGTACATAATGTACTGTACTAAATTCTAATTTAGGTGAAACGGAAAATTGAACATCATCTTTGCATCTACTGATATGTAAAGAGAAAACGAATAAATTGATATCATTCATACTTTACATTTTCCAAATCTTGTATCAATTTATGACATCTAGTGTATATACACAGACTAACCAAATAAAACTCCGCATGTAACTTATAAAAATCATATTTACATCATCTCATAAGTTCTGGCTATAGAAATGATTCTCTGTGGTGATGATCTTAAATAATTCAATTTTGGTAGATTCTGAGGCCAGGCCTACTTAACTAGCAGATTGTGTTTTTATCGAATTCCTCCATAGGTTTGGAGACCAAGTAGAGGTGGAGAGGACTAGGGAGTATAAGAAAAAAGGATTTCGAACAATTTCAACTTTATAGGAAAGCTTATTTCTACTTTCAACCTGTGATCCTCGTTTATTAAAAATATTATCTATATACGTCAATAAATGATTTGACGAAGATGCAATCAATATGAATCAATTTAGTGTATCGTTTTCCTCGGATATTCTCGAAAATGAATCTTCAGGATGAAGTATAAAATTGTGATATCTTACAAAAAAGAGACGAGAAATAATTACTATTAAATTCAGAAATAAACGATATGCTAATTATCTTCGATTGGGCAATAGTCCGTATTAATCTTGGCTACACGATCTTAAAGAACATTTAACAACGTACTAATATGGAGTCATATGTAATTATATCATTTATTTGTATATTATAGGTACTCCATATCTGTTGAAGAACACACAGTGTCTCAGATACTCACTTCTCGATTTCAATGTTCACATATTTCGCCATGAAAATTTAAATGGAAACAATAAGTTAGCAAGTGGCCAGCTACTCGGAGAGCAGTCATTTCGTGCGGATTTGCTGCTTTGAAGGGGCTTTATATTGGAACGATAAACTCTTTTGTTTCTATGCTTGCAGTATGTTAAAATGATGAGAACATTATCTAGGTAGTCCAAATTTATAACTAAATCAGTTAGAGATAAATTTTATTTTATACTCTTTGCTCGTAAGTCCAACTTTGGTCTAGTAGGTATTATACTAACATTGGTCTGATATGGTTATTTATATAAATATATGTATCACCTTGGACAAATTTCACTTTGGATTTCAATAACCTTTTAATATTCACCAGATATATTGGTTTATTAACACGTTGACCACGGTGTGTATCACACCTAGAACTTTCCCAACCGGCGATGTGTACATATATGATATACATATCAAAAATATAATATAGAGCTTAAATTAGATGTATATCAGTTTATATTAGAAATTTTGAGGAATGGTGTACTTTGACTAGAAGGTTAATAACTAAAATGAATATAGATCGTGAAAAATATGTTTATCTATAACTATAACCGAAATAATTGTAGCACATGTTTAAACCTATCGCCAATAAAGCAAACATGCTGTATCAGCAATCGCTGTCAACGTGTTAATCTAAGTGATTTTTTCAGGCATTTTTATTGCAACCAAGAATGTGTTTTCTAGAGTATTTTATTTCATTTATAGGTTTTTTTGAATTAGATCTACGTATAAAATATTAATCTGCTTTATTTCATGTAATTTGAGTAAACTATCATAACAATCAAAAGTTTCTTTCAATTCTCTTGTCAGTTTGGTTTCCTTGTAGATATAAGCAAAAACCTAACACCAGTTTCTGAAGCTCGATGTTTGTTTTTCTCCATCAAAAATATTATTGTGTTACTTGGCACGAAATGCAGCAGACTTTTGCCCTTCGTAAGAAAGAGCGTAAATATTTGAGGTTTGGATTCAGTTAATTTAAAGGAAATGGGTAGTCAACCCTTCACTGCAAGATTTATTTACAGTGATTGGTGGTAGTTTTAACACTTCACTCCATACATTATATACAATGACTGATGGATGTTTTACCCTTTCACTGCATATTGTTTTTAGATTGCTAGTTGTTTTTTTCAACCAGTGACTGCATGATTTATTTACAAAGATTCAGGGCTTTTTCGTATTTTCACTGAATGAATTATTTATAAACGATTGATGGAGGTTTTATTAAACTAACATTATTACAATATATTCACAAAGTTGCAAATATTGTTACTATGTTGCCACAGGAAACAAGGTAAATACAGCTCATGCAATGGACGATCTCAAAACAAACAACCTCTAAAAGGTAGAAAAAATAACCGTTCTAAGAGACAAGCATCTCCTACAACGATGACTTTAAATTACATGGTTTAATATTTAATTTATTAATGTTCCAAGTATCTCTTCATTTAGTTATTATTTTCAGAGGTAACACAATTCACAATCAACATTTAGGCTCCTCTCACACTAATCACTCAGTGGCTTACAATGATCACAATGCAATACTTAAAGAGGATAATCAATAGGATCTCATCAACCTTATTAACAAGGACACTAGTATCTATCATCATCCAGTTAGGGATTCCTCTTCTGAAGAACGCTTATATCACCAGGAAAGATATTACACCAGCGAGGAAACAGAGGGTGAAAAGGATGAGACAGGTTCTAACCAGAAAACTATCCGTATAAGAGAGGAAAGTTATGGAGGAACTTCGAAAACCAGTATTCAAAACACGAAAGTCAAGGAATCGCAAAAAAATACGTTCCATAATATATTTTCCAAAAATAATGCAGTTGGAAATTGTTTCCTGAAAATTATCAGATATTAAAAACGAGATCAACCATTTTACTGATTTGAAAACAATTTTTTGAAGATAATTGAATAATTTAAGTGAAATTTCAGATCAAATTAATGCCACAAACGCTGAACAAAACGAACCTTACCGTATAAGAGTTTCGAAAGATGCAGAAGATATCCCCAACTAAGTAGATGAAGAGTCTTGGAATTATTATATCGATAAACTTTTCAATTCCGAGTTTGACCAACAAATTCAAGCTAACATTTTAGCTGTTGTAGGGCAGACTGTTCATATGGGTTGCAGGGTTAACAATCCGGGAACTAAAATGGAGCATAAAATACTAAATTATGAACTATTTGCTTATAGCCACTCAAAAAATAGGTGCAGTGAAATATAAATTTTGTCTCTCCGAATGTCATCGTCTCTTCTGCGTATTAGTTTAATACTGTTTGTTATTTGAATCATGGAGAGACCTTATGAAATATATCCTTCCTGGAATTCCAACATTGATTTGTATTGAAATTCTTCTTCCTTTCGTTCTGTTTGTTGTTTTTTCGCTGTGATACATGGCGTCATGATAACATTTAGAAATGAAAGAAATGTATTTTCATGGGGAAGGAAAGCAAAATTCAATTCGAGTCTCAAAATTGTTGGATGATGTTCGGTGCTTTCATTGTCAAATTATTCCACCCACTATATGTAGTTTGCTGATGTAATTCAAATAATGATTTCAAGCAGAAAAAAATCATATAATAAGGATTGGAGGTTACATCAATAAATCACTACATAATGAGAAGTATGAAAATTTGAGTTACCGGATCTGAAATTAATTATTTTCAATCGAAATGTTTTAATTGTAAAAAAAATACACAATTATAAAGGATAGAAAAATTGATTTACTTTTAATCGTAAAAAAACTCTTAGAAACTAACTATGTTCTCCATCATCTTGACTATGCTCTCCATCTTCTTGACTATGTTCCCCACCATATTGACTATTGTCTTCACCAACTTGACTATTTTCTCCACCATCTTGACTAAGTTTTCCATCATCGTGAATATGTTCTCCATTATCTATATATTTCTTTAATTACTCTGTTTCAAATTCTTCCAATTTCGATGTTTTTAAAGGTACACAATATTTTTAGAAATGTTTCCGGAAAAAAAGTAGCGGTACTAAAAAATCCTGCAAATGAACAAGCCTCTCAAAAATATCTGCAGGAAATTATTTTTTAAAATGAGTAATATATGGAGTGACAGTTGGTATTACGTATCATCTTCAAATACATTTTTCTCATATTTTCTAAATTGTATTAGTTTTTCTACGATTTAAACATTTTGAGTTTTAATTAAATGTTTTAGGTTCTGTGACTCAATTGGTCATTATGTAAACCAGGTGTTGTTTTTAATTTGATAAAGTGTGAATACTGTGCGTACATTGATGTAAATAAAGGCTTCATGTTATTACTAGCTGGGCTCGTGGAGATTCCACGGAATCTGGAAATCTACAAATTAGTTTGGTCAAATTTACAAATATATTTCAGTCTATTATCCATTTTTTGACAGACTGACCAACTGACATGTCTTCTTTTATAATAGTATACAGATTTTCGCTTATAAATACCCTCTTGGTAAAATTACTTTTATTTATACCCAATTTATGAAACGCTGTTGCTAGATTGTCTGTTTAACGTACTTACTTTGGTATAAATCAAATTAATGTCATCAAGAGGGTATTTGTGTGTTAATCTATTTAATACGAAATCACGTCATTCGGTCAGACCGTCACGAAATGGGAAAATCAGACTAAGACATGTTTGTTTAATAAACCAAAACAAAACCCTGTATATTGATTCCCAAATTATGTGAAATTCTTACGGTTCCAGCTCGTATAGAGTATCCCTTATAAAATTAATATACTCTTATTGCAACAACTTTTTGAGGAAAAAGCGTCTTTTTATGCCCATATTGTGGTTTAGTTGAATACTTTGTTGAGTTATAAATGTCCTGGACTGCACCCAAAAACTTACCAAATCGTAGCTGGACATTTACCAATATATGTTGACCGTCCAATAACTCGAAACTTACCCAACATAATGATTTTTAGTTTGATATTAGTTCTTGTATAAAAAAGGTATTCAAAGTCTTTTGGAATCCAAAAGCGGTAAATAATAATTAGAAAAAAATAATAGATTTGAAAGAATGAAATATGCAAATAATTCCATACTTTATTATTATCTGCTGGTCCGGTCAGGAAATTATAATCGCAGACTGTCAGCTTTAGATCAGTGATAATTAATCGATGATAGAAAAAACATGTATCTGCGACGATAAATTATTCGTTGAAATCCAATGGTAATTTATCATATATTAATAACACTTATAGTTAATCTTTTATAAATTATTAACGCTAATCAGTCGCTATATATCGTTACATTGATTTCCCTTTTCGTAAGAATGTTGTCTTAGCGATAACAGGCACATGAGACACGTAATTATCTCTTAAATCTCTCCCTTTTGTTTGTAAGCATTATTTAGAATGTTGTTCTAATGTGGCTATTTATTATCCCAATAAAGCTTGTAAGCCGTTAAAAAGATGAGAAAGGCTAAAGTGATTTTTAATTTCGTCACATCTATACTCTATAGTTATGATTTAGATTTACTACTGTTATAAATATAAATGTTCATTTTAACAAATGATCATAATAGTGTTAAGAGCAACTTCATGTGCATTTTCCTCTGTCGTGCAAAGGACCGTGAGTAACAAATCTGTAGTGGAGTTGATCCTTTATCTTATTTTCACTCGTATGATCGTGATCTGATCTTTAAAATTGTATAGTCAGGTTTTGTGGATCCGACAGGGAATCAACGAGTGGAATCAACTCCGATACCTAACCAAAGCTGATGCAGGCCTCTACGAATGTCAGTTTTCGACAAAACCTGTCATTGCCCACGTGGTTAAGCTGAGAGTAGTTGTTGAATCAAAATTCAATAACCCAGGCAAGAAGGGTTACACCTTGGATTTTAAGGGAATATCTCAGACAGAAGGATTTATTAATGGAATATTCTCATTATATCTCCAGGAATACATCCTTCTTGCTTAATAATTTAGAGCGAATTCTGAATTTGATCTTGAATAGTTTTTAGTTTCAGTTTGACAATACCACGTGGATTTTAATCAGAAAGTTATGACGCAGCAAAAATTGATAGAGTGAGGAAGAATGTTTTGAAACTCGTAAAACATTGATAGAGGATTCTGGGGGCAATTTTCAACACATTTTGTAATTAGTCATTAGAAATATTATCATTGTGTTTCAAATAAATTTGTAATACATGAAATGCAAGCACCAAATCCCTCCACCTTCCTCAAAATATATTTGCTTCCTCTAAATTTCAAGTAACCAAAAAGATAAAACACAAAGTAGTATCACTATATCATCCGTTGTCTATCACCTTTAGCATTTAAATTAAGAGTTTATATTGGTATTTCACCATCAAAGCCTCGGTTATATTCAAATTATATGAATAATTAGTTCGAAAAAATACTTCCTCTATCGTATTTCTTTTATGTAATGCTACAAGTAAAACCTAGATTAATACTAGATAGATTGACATAGTGGATAAAAAATTCTGTTCAAAAAAGCGAAAGTCACATTTTCCTATAGTTAATCTCCCTATAATTCAATATTTCTTCAGTGATTACATTATTAGTTCAAGAATATGTTTAATTTAAACATTGCAAGATATTATTAGAAGCCCATGTGAATTTTACGACCGAGCTCTTTAGGATCAAAAACATTTTGAGCATGTTCCATCGACGATAAAATTTATTGAAGTAAATATATTATGTACAAGTTGTTGGAACATAGAACATGCTTTATGTTTGAACATGTTTAAATGTGTCAAACTTGTTCGAAAACGATTCAAGCCATTTTTATTTTAAAGATTTAACTACAGGGTGGGGCGTAAGTTTGGAAGCAAATGAAAGTGCATATTATAATCCAACGAAAAATATATTTAATAATTTACAGTTATGTATTATTACATAAGGGTTTTAAGAATTCAAAAATCATAAATTTATTAAAAATGTCCCCCCTTGTTTTTAATAACAGCCTCAAATCTCCTCCGAACTCCTCCTACTGCGGCACGCAACTGTTCTTATGAAATTTCCTTCCAAGATCTCTGGAGCGAACGCTTTAAATCATCCACACTGCGATGGAATTTACCACAGGCCTTTGATTCAAGAATGGACCATACCGAAAAGTCCATAGGATTAACATCTGGGGAGCAGGGAGGCCACATTTCTTTGGACCAAAACCGTGGAAGATGGTCATGGCACCAGTTTTGAGTGACATTTGCAGTATGTGAAGTCGCGCCGTCTTGCAGAAATGTCCATAGAGTGTCATTACCGAAGTGATCCTTAGCTGACTCCAACATTGGCGTCAAAATATTCTCAATATAACATTTAGCATTGATTTTGGCGCCTTGTTCCACAAAAATTAAAGGAGATCTCCAAGTTTCTGAAACGGCGGCCCAGACCATTACTGAAGCAGGTTTCATGGTTCTGTGGACAGTTTTTTGGTTGTATGGGATGTCTTTTGCACTTTTACCAATTATTCTGTCATTCCTCCGGTTGTGAGCCATTTCCACTGTGAAATTTTTTTAGTCAGACCAAACGATTTCACCAGCCGTGCCAGACTTCAATTCTCTCAGAAGTGCTTTGCTTCTCTCCAATCTCTTTTTCTTTACAGCTTCTGACAGAGTCTGTTTCTTTTGGAGGGTGAAAGAGGACATCTTTAGGTCTTCTTTGACAACTCTTCTCAATGTTCTGGGACTCACATTAGCTGTTTTGGATAACAATCGTATTGACCTTTTAAGGTTCCTCCTGATCTTCTCTCGGGCCCATTTTATCAGTTGTTTGGTGCGTTGTGAGCGTGGTCTACCATTTCTTGGACGATCAGTCAAGTCTCCTCTCTCATTAAAACGCTTCACACACTTCCAAACAGTCGATCTAGCTATTGAGAGAGTCTTTGAAATGACGGAATCTGACTTCCCGGCACGGTGTAGAGCAATAATGGCTTCTCTTTTGTCTGACATTTTTGAATTGACTAAATTTTTGTATAAAATAACACTGCCACGTCATAATGTAGTGTCTCTACTATAGTTCAAACCCTATCACCTACTTAGGAACTTATTTTTAAGAATTATATTAATGTTTGAAAAATTGCTTCCAAACTTACGCCCCACCCTGTATAGCTAAATTATGTAAACTTTCATATGATCTTTACTTAGAATAAATAGGTTCATTATTCAAGAATGATTATACTGCAAATTGAATACCAAGGAAAAAATAAATCTATAATTTTATATAGTCAATCATATTGTCTAAATATAAAGGGTTAAATTCTTTTTCAATAACTATATTTAATCAATTGTCCAATAATTACTATATCAACTATAGTCAAATATTAATCGAAAAACAATTAAGTATTTTTATCTGACAAAACATTTACCAGACTAAAAACTGTAAATTCAACTAAATTTTAAAGGTCCCCTCCACTCCAAACAATAACAAATCTGATTCCAAGATAATGGATCCATATAAAGAATCAAAGTAAATAATTAAGAATTTTTTACAAATAGTTTTCATATATCACAACATTTCTCCGATCTAGATATATCTGGTAATTTTAAAACACTGTTTTTGAATAGGTATTTACTCTGTATATACGAAAGAACTTACCTTTTCAAGTATGCAGACTTTTTCTTCTAATCAATCTAATGAATCTCAGAATGAAAAAATGCGAAATGTGAATATTTCTTACATAATATATTGTGAACAGAATACTTGATCGATTTAAATTCTTCTTACTGTGATATGTTAAAAAACCTTAACTCTACAAATTTAAAGCAAAACCAGATTTTTTCTAATTTAGAGTGGAGAGGACCTTTAAAAAATTCAGTTTGCTTAATTTTACCAATACATCATATATTATTTTTTTATCAGAAACAATAGTCAATTTACAAATAGATAATCATGTACTTTACCTAAAGTACAATAATATCTTTCTAGATGGTAAAAACGAAATTACAAATTATGTTCATTAATCAAAATGGCAGAATGAATGTTTATTGACTGTCTATAAACAAACTATCTGAACAATAATTATTATTTTGAATTATATCTGAGGTCTGATAATTGGATATGACTGAGTATACCAATATGAAAACATTATATTTGCAATAATAGATGTATTTATTAACAACAATAATGACATTTTATTTACAACAATAATTACCTTGTATTTACAACAATAATTACGTTGTTCTTTCAACAATAATTACATTATTTTGAAAAAACAAATGATACATTGTATTAACAATAATTATTACTTCGTAAATATGATAACAAATACATTTTACTCATTTGAATACAATAAAAACTGTGAAAACTTTTCGCAAAGATTGTTTATTTATTTTCATATGTTAATCTGAATGAATAAACATCAACGATATCGCCTTTCCATTCCTACATTTTATTTTCAATTTATCAAAATTTATATTCAATACTTTACATTATTTTCTTTTTTTTAGGAATCCCATTCAGAAAAAATGCCTCAATTTCTACAATCTTGACTGTGAAAGCAAATTCTCTCGCTCTGATATCTTTTCCAATTAATTTGATAATTCGAAACAAATATCATTCATCTGTGTGTTGATGTCAAGAAGAAATCTCCAGAAATAAAACAAATAGAAAAATAAACCTGAAAAATATGGAGTGTTTAGGTGAAAAAAAAAACATAGAAAATGATATTGACAGGAAGAATGAAATGATAGAAAGGAGAGAGGAATTAAAGTTAATATTTTTTCTTTACCTTAACTTGTAAATTGTTAGAATACTATCATTGAAACATATTTTATATCCTTGCTTGCAAATTGTGACGGACGTCAATTTCACCCTTCATTATTTTGTTAATTCCAATATAAAATAAAAAAGTTTAAGATACTGAAGTTAACCAAATTTAGTACTAGGTTGACATGACTTTAAAAGTTTACCTTATAGGGTCGATCATATCAATCATAATAATCCCTTTATAATAAATTCAATATTTTCATCGTAATCTATTAAGGGGACCGTACATGGAAAAATCGCATAATTTCAAAAAAAAAATTTATTGCGTAAATAATTGCTTCATAACCTTTTAATAGTGTGGTCAAATTATCAGAGCACTAGTGTAACTCTAACCCCCTAGGGATAGGGGAAAGGGATGGGAAGACGCTGGGGTTAGGGATTCAATATGTACTCTAAAAACGAACTCTCAGCCAATTGTAATTCGTAATAATTAATTATCTTGCCATATCTGGTATCAAACGTGCCACTGATGGCACACAAACTAAAGTAGGCAAAGAAATAGGTCTCAGGTACCCGCTACACTTCATACGAGTAGGATGCAACGTGTCATATTATTAAACTTTGAATAGGATTTTTTACCACTTTTCAAAACCAAAAAATTTTGGTATTCAAAAGCCTAAGGCTTTTATAATTTTGAAGCTACGACATTGGGATATTTCGCATTCGAAGTTTCAGGGAATCTTCTAGAGCTGTCAATCCTTGTTTTGTTTTTTTTTCAAATTGATTTTCGAAATATTACATTTTGAAAAAAAAAATAGAAATTATATTTTGCTTCACGAAAAAATTAATATTTCGAAAACCAATACGAAAATCAAAAAAACAAGGATTGACAGCTCTAGAGAATTTGGTGAAGAATCGAATGCAAATGAACCCCAATGCCGTAGCTTCAAAACTATGGAGCCTTAGGCTTTTTTAGAAAGGGTCGAAATACGTTCGAAATCCGAATAACTCGTTTTCTATGGGTCTAATCGAAAAAATGCCTTCACAAAAAACGACAGAGAATTCAATTTTATATTATGGTACTAAGTTTCAGAACCGTAGCTTCATTAATAAAAATATTTTCAAAACCATGTACGGTCCCCTTATATAATGTATTAATATATTGAAATTCATTTTTCGAATTGATTTAATAATACATATTTCATAACTGGTAGATTTATTTCATATAGAGCTTATTATTTGCTCATTATGATCACTCAATTCCTAATTGAAGAAAATAGGAAAGGTAGCTTCAATTTTGACCTCAGGCAAAAATTACAAGAAAAGGGAGAAACAAGCAATAATTTTGATCACAATCACATTTTACAAGGGAAGGGGAAAGTAAAACAGTAATTTTGACCTAAGTCAAATATCACAAGAAAAGGGAAATGCGAATAAAAAAATTTGACCTCAATTAAATCCCAAGAAAGTGAGAACTGTCAGTTTGATCTAAGCCAAAATATTAAAATAACTGTTATGCTTTCCCTTTTCTTGTGAAATTTAGCTGAGCTCAAACACACTGTCTTCCCACTTACTGTAATTAATTTGGTTGACGTCAAACTTACAGTTATCCCTTTCTTGTGATATTTGATTAAGGTCAAAGTTACTGCTTTCCTTTCCCCGTTTCTAGTAATATTTGATTGAGATCAAACTCACAACCTTTACTTTTAATGTTCATTATTTGGTTAAACTCTCTCTACCTTCCCCTTTACTGCAATAACTAGGTTGGAATCAAACTTACAGCTCTTATCATTTATGCCTTCCTTATTCTGTAAGTCTACTTACAGAAGTCTAGCACATGCAACTTAATTATTATTCAGATAGGTGTTGTACTTCCAGATAGATTCTAGGATAAGATTAACTAATATATTGGTATCAAAGAAACCCAGTATGTTTGTAGTTTTTCAGTTTTAATATTGATTAAAAATTAAGATAAATTTCCCCTGATTTATGATACAAGTACAAATACCTGTTTATATTAGCGAATACCACTCAAAAGTTCCTTCGCAGATTTAAATATCATTATTATCTATTCCCGATTAAGAATCAAAGCAGCATTGCTTTTTGTTCTCGATTTTTCTTTATACTCCATCGTTTTTGATCTATTTAAATTTATGATATATTTAAATTCAATCCTCATCAAATTTGCAGAAAATATTAATGGACTTATGTACCTCATTCACAATAGTTATATTTAAATGAAGATTTTGAAAATAAATTCGATTAAATTAACCGTTTACCGGGCCAACTGAATTTGAATTTTTCAAGCACAAATTTAAATTCAAAATTCATTTCTAAGACACTTTTATTCATGTGCATTTACCCATTTATTGCGTATTTTCCATGGAAATTTGATAAATTGAAGTGATCATATATTGCATACCGCCCGGACAAGTGATCATATATTATCACTTGGACTGGATAGTTAACTTCGAAAAATTGAATATATTGAAAAAGTGGTGATAATTAGGTTCATTTCCTTTTATTTCGTCAAAAAAAATTGGTCGTCCTTCTCTAGTGAGATTCCGCCGGCAATCTTGGTAATTCTTGTTCTCCTCCGTCTGTTCCTCCACTCTCCACTGCAGCTCAATCTCTTGCTCCTCTGATAAATTTTCATGCCAGTTCATGCTTCGCCGCTCTCCACCCATCACTGCACCTCCGTTATTTCTCTTTTGCAGCACACTGCCACACTTTGCACAACTGACTACTTTTCACCTCTTCACAACACTCCAAAAGCTATCCTCTCCTACTTCCCCCAGTCACCTGACAGGAAGACACAGATTTCGCTTGTGCTCCTCCCAAGGATACAGCCTTTTACTTGCTTCATGCAACTGAATGATAATGGGACATTTGATATTATTGATTTTATATTAATTATATGACTAAGTAGGGGTAACAATTGATCTAATTCATGACTCAACCATAAACTGTGTTTTTTTTTTATTATATATACAAATTTTCTTGATATTTTAAGCAGTGTTCATTACGAGAAATATGTTATGTTATTTTCATCTTGGTTTTTGCATTAACAAGGTATATCATTCAACATTTTATGCTATTATTATACATAAAATTAAAAAATATCAAAACAATAAAGTTATCACTATTCGATCCAGTTGTTCATTTATGATCACTCGCCATATCCGTTGAATTGGTCAAGTGATCAAATATGATCAACTCAATTTTTCAATGGCAATTTTTAAATAACTATAAATATCTAATTGGTATAGTTGCTAATTTATGTGGTATAGGAAATAATAAAGATATTTCATAGGGTGATAAGCACTCACATTCATTTAGGAGCTGCTACACATCAAGTGAATCAGAAACAAATACACTCTACTCTACCAATTCTGATAAGCGGTAACACAGTGTAAATTCAAGTCCACCTCATTCGATCACTGTGTCATTTAAATCAAATTGTGAGGTATCATGTGACATCCCTGAAAACTGTGATTGATTGGATGTGTGTGTCTGACTTGTGAACAACATACACTGAGTGCAGTGACGTTTTTTCTAGCGCGAATTCAAGTGATGATTTATGATCACTTGTCCGGTGAAGGGTTAAAATTAACAAAATTATTTAATATAAACATAAAAGGAAGTCAAGAAAGGATATATATCTTTTCGAAAAGAGTTATATCAATATAATTCTCATTCAATTAAATATCTATTATTTACTGCAGATAAAAGTCTAATAGTTCAATTAAGATATTACTTGTGAGTAGTTAACCACAGAGTGTCTCTTCCTCTTGTCAGTTCCCTGGGCTGAGATTCTAAGCGGTCCTGAGATTTACATCGAAGAAGGAAGCAGACTGCAGTTAATATGCATTGTCACTCCCACACCTGCACCTCCTGAATTCATCTTCTGGTACCATCGGGGAAAGTTACGTGTCAAAATTTGATTCGCTGGTGTCTTGATTTGATTAGCTAGTGTCTCGATTCGATTTGCTTGTATGTATCTCGTTTTCATTCTCTTGTATACGTATTAATTGAATTTACTTGTATGGTGTTTTTGTTTGATTCACGTGTCGGTGTATTGATTTGATTCTCTTGTAGGCGTATTGATTTAATTCACTTGTATGGTGTCTTGATTTGAATTTCTTGTAAAGTATGTATTTAATTTTGAAATCTGGTAACTTAGATAGTGTTCAATTATTTAACCATTAATAAGAAATATCCTGTGGGAAATAGTTATTATCGGAGGATCGTCTATTATTGCCGATTACGGTAAATTGATAAATAATCACAATTTAGACATTGCCTTCGGGAATTTCCGACGAAAGAGGGCGGTTTACGAGTTACTTAAAGTTGTGATTCCTCAGTAATCCATCTTTCTTGCCTAAGTTATGCTCTCAAGTCCACATTTAGAATAACTGCCCTAAAGGCTCACTCTCTACACTCACTGAATGTAGAAGCAATGTATTCAGAGATTTGATTGATCTTCAAAATCTGCATGGATTGAGGGTGTAACGTCACAGACTTCATCGAAATGTCTCACTTGAAACAACAATATTTGTATGACTGCCATGGATATTAAATTGGAATTCCTATTTTTAACAGATTCCCGAAATTGTTATAAATTTGAAGGATCGGCTATTGAGAGAAAGGATTTTAAGTTCGATAACCTAGTCTGAATACTACTTCACCATCTTCTCATTTGAATCTAACAACTTTTTTTCTAATATAAAAATTGATTAGATTAAGAATATAACACCTAATGTCCGAACCATCAAAAATTTCCTTTTAAATCCAAATAAATGATGTTGTTCACGAAACCAATGTCTGACTGATCTCATGTGTCATTTCATCAGCAGTTAAATTAGGAAAAGGACAAGAAGGTCCTGGTTTCTATTCGACAAATTTGTTCCTTGACAACTTGTTCTCTTTAGGTGGAGACGGCTGCGCTGGAGTATTCATTCTGGCTCTTACTGATGTTCTCCATCAAATGCTGACCCAGCTAACATAATGGTTCACATATCCAAAGGTTAGTAAACTATATTTTAGCACTATGGATTTTAAAAATGAATTATAATAAAAAATACATCAATGTTAATCTAAAAAGACGTTATCTAAATTTACATTTCTTCGCTTAAGAGAAATTTCACAGAAATACTGCCAAATAACAACAATAAAGTAACTTCTCACATTATGACATTAGAGTGAAAATTTCCATGGTGTAATTATAAGTCCAAGTTCTCCCGAGACTCCCGATGCTAATTCTCTCCTTGAAATAATGATCTGTTTTTGAGGACAGCAACTCAGTAATGGAATTTTCTGATTTTACTAATGTAATAACTGTACTAAACACGAAGAACCTAAGATTGTCGTATAAAAAAATGTGATTGATTAACCCATATGGCGTACTTGAGATCACAAAGAATGCTTTGCAAGAAATAATAAGAAATTGATATGAAATACTAAGCTATTGCAAAACAAGTATTCATCTAAAATTGATAATTAACAAGTATAAATCTAAAGTGAATATCATCTTTTCTAATAATCAGTCGAATAAATTATAATTGATGATTAAATGATCATCTATTTACGACAATAAATGATTTGTTTAAACTCCAATCGTGTTATCTCATCAATAATATCTGAAGCTATGATATTTATCAATAAAATACTATTAATATCCACCGTAGTGAATAATAATAGATGATCTACCTTTTCCAAATTATCCAACTGGTAATTTTTTAGTTTCGAAAGAGTCTGTGAGAAACTCGTGAGGTGAGCAGACTATTTTTCCTTTCATTGTCTTTCTTTTAATCAAATTACCGAGACTGAAATAAAAGAGAATGTATTGTAGGTCGACAGGAATTAGCACAGGAGTTAATTATTTTCAGTGAGGTGATGAAGTTGGTGATACTGCAGAGAATTCGTGGAGTTGCATTGCATTGAATTCGTGGAGATGTACTTCATAAATTTGTGAAACTGTTCATTAGGCACGTCGTCGATTTGAATTATTTCTATAATTAGACTTGAATTGTATGAATGGAACCGGTTATTAAAATCGCAGGGTGATCCATAATCATCTGGTCCATTTTATTTGTTAATAAAATAAAATATATAAACTCGAAAACTGAAACCAGCTTTATTAGAAAGAGTATATCTTGAAGATTTATTTACGTTAGATTTAATTCATATGAATTCATTCTTTCACACTAATATCTGTTTCAGTTTCAATAATATCTGTCTCAGTCTCACTAATATCTGTCTCACTCTCACTAATATCTGTCTCAGTGTCAAGAATATCTGTCTCAGTCTCACTAATATCTGTCACAGTCTCACTAATATCTGTATCATTTCAGAAAAATAGCCAGTGGCGATGCAGACGAGAGTCTCCAGCTCTCGTGTAGGGGGTTCGATTCCCATCACAATTGTATGCACAATTTTAGTCACAAGATCTGCGTTCAGTTTAGCTTTATTTAGATTTTGTATATTATTTATATTGCGTTACCTCCCCATTTGTTATTTCGATATCATACCTTTTAAAATGACTTTTTTTAGGTTAGAAAACTGTAGTGAATTTAAGACTGTGTTATATAGATTCAAATTTGCTCTTACGAAAAGATAAAAGAACTCATATTTGTATTAAATTAGTATTAGAGTTGTGTTGCTTGAGGGACAGTGATAAAAGATAATAAAAATTTACTAAATCTTAAACCCACCTATGCAGTGGTTATTTATTTACAATTGAAGATGTTATATTTTTTTTAACTTATCCCTAATGAGTTTGACGAGTATTTTTCATACATATCCTTTTCAAATTAATATATATCTTCCTTTAAATTTACCGGCCTTTCTTGACTTTGTTCCTTCATGAATACCCAATATATATTTGTATTTAAAAGTGAAAACAATATTTGCTCATCGGCGTAAATCATAGTAAAACACGTAAATTAGTTAATTAAACTATGGCGACGTGAGACAATGTGGAAATACAGTTGGCTATCCTTTGAGCAGACATCATTCTACGTTTCCATGGTGTCCACACAAATGTGCAAGCTATGATTGGGGCACAATCCACCCAATCACAGCTCTGCTCTCTCATTATCCAATGTGTTATATACCTATGTATTTATTTTTTCTTATGTGTACAATGTACAATATTTTTACTTGACATTTCATACACATTAGTTTAGTATAAATACTAACAACTTGTAAAAAATACAGTAGGTACCGTAGGGTTTTAAATAAGACATATATTTTTAACACATAGTTGAACTTTCCCGTACATTCAGATAGTCAAACTCATTAGGGTTGAATGTGATATTAATTCTTCAATATTTACATTATATTTTATTTCTTATTTTAGGTCACAAAGAGTGAATTTCAAGTTATCAGTTTCCACATTTTCAAATATACAACATTTAAAAAAATATTTGAACTCGATATTTTAGTTGGTATCCTCAGATACCAACAGGTATCTTGGATGCCAATTACAAAAATGTATTGCATTTTTAAATATAATTGTAAATATGGAACTGTATGATAACTCACAGCTTACTCTAATTGCATTTACTTCTGATTATCAAATACATATACGGCTTTGTACATCATTGTACCAAGTCAACGAGTGTGAAACAATGATCTTTTGAAGAAAATTTGTCAGAAAAGGTAAAGCTGAAAATATCTGATGTTTTTTGAAAACAAGTCTAAAACTTATTATGAGGAGAGGAAAATGGTAGACATGTAGGAAATTTATAACGAAAACTCAATTCAGAAACATTTATAATTCGTACTAATGTACAATATACAATTTATTTGTATATTGAACGAAAAGTCCTGAGTAAGGAACTACCTCGAATAGTAAACAAATCTCCTTTAGTCTGCCATGAAATGGTTATAGTTTTAGAAAAGTAATGGCCATATTTTTAGTAGACTAAACGATATTCGGCCACTGCTCTGAGTAGTACTCAGGACTTTACAATAACTACACAGGAGTTCTACTATAATAGAAACATCTCATAATATCAAAGTAGAGCATAAGAAATTCTGAAAAATAACTAAATAGGGAATAGTATATAAACTAAGTTATGTATTCCAGTGCATTCTTATGTATTTTCGTTTAGTTACGTAATCCTACATATCACGTTCATTGCTGGCCAGATGATAAAGAAATTGTTTCTCTATCAAGTTAAGTGTTGAAACGATTAAAGTAAACAATTACTGTGACACGTTTTATCATACTGTCAGCATATTTAAAATATAAGTAAATAATTTTCGAAATTGTGTAATGTTCGAAATAACGTAACTTGCCCTTATGACAATTAATCTCTTCACTACTTATTTCAAAACTTTCACTTATTCACAAAATTTAGTTACATTTTTCTCAATCAGTTAACATGATATTGAATTTCTTCCTGTATATGTATATTAATATATATAAATGCATATTCATGTAGCAAAATTCTATCTCTTTACGTGTAATCAATCATTGTGGAACCTATCTGAAGATAATATAAAATTCAACTGAGTTTTGTTCCCTATTTAATCAAAGGAAATTATATTAAACTGATAAGTTTTTATTACAGTTATCAAATATACAGTAGTAGGGCATATAAACAGATATTATTCACAAAAATAAATGATTCGTTCCCCATACTGGCCACCATTGCAATATCAGTGGTTCCCATCTTCTGGCTTCCATCAAACGATAAAAAGTTGATCTCACCAATATTTGTAATGAGCTGTCAGATGCTTTATAAGTTCATTACAATACTTATCATATGCAGTATAGTAGCGCATGTAAGCGAATGTAATCTATTATAAAATATGAAGTAAATGTCGTATTTATACGAAATTTCATGGTAATATTTAATTAGATTAAAGCATTGGTGGTTCTCGACAGAAAATCCCGACGATAATGTCTGAATTTATAATATTTTACGATAAAATACGATTGATATTTAACACACATAGTGGACATTAACAGACGATCCGCCGACTGCAAAGTTATCAACTGGGTATTTATATAGACTTCATGATGTAAATGGGATACATATAAGTAATTGCATTGTTAAATGATTTGAGGAGAAAGAAGAGAAAAAAATATAAGTTTAGTTATCTATGTCTTGGTTTATTTATTTGAAATTAAATAAGAATAAAAAGTAAGGAAACATATGGAAAGCGTGTTTTGGAAGGACTGAAATACAGCTAAATGGTAGCATATCGTTCTTTAATTTCAAAATTTTCATAACTCAGAAATAGCTCATATATTTTAGTAACGTCATAACTCGCAAGTGGCTCATTGATTTCAATAACGTCATAATTCAAAAATCTCTCATTAATTTTCGTAAAATCTTAAACTCAAAATCGCATTCAATTTCAAGTAAGTCATGAATAATAAAAATCGAATTTTATGCTACAGTCAAAATCAGGTCCAGAAATTACGAATCTGTATCATTATGTTTTTGTTTACTAACATTTTTCTACCTAAGAAAGTTCCATCCATTGCCCATCCTTTAACGTGTTTCGCAGTAATTTTTCAGCTAAGTGTTATTTATCTTCTTACATAATATATCAGTATTAAGATAGTAGTTAATCACAGTCTATTAATTATGCCGATGTAGGTCTCTATAGGCTGCTACATCAATATTGATCTAATAATTACCTCATTTATTATGTATGGAACCGATGCAGCTTAACGGTAAACAAATATAACAGAGCACAATCTTCTTCCTTTAAAATCATTATGCACATTATATATTATACAGTGAACCATTTTCTTCATTTTACATTATTCCTTACATTATGTTATATATTATTCAGTTCAACATTTTCTCCCTTTCATATTTTGGGGTTAGGACAATGATATTCCATGGATAAAATGAACAATTCTCTTAATTAATATTGAAGTAGATGAGTCAGCAATATAAGATTCATAGAAAATAGAAACACAATCAACTTCTTTTACAACAGTAAACTGATATAGCAACTATATCCATTATTCTGAAAATATTACGATATTGTCTGACTACGGTAAGCTATCGTTACGGTTATCATAGGTAAACTTCTATCAACCGAGATTGGATGATTCTGAACATCTTTGTTTTGTATTTAATTTTT
This sequence comes from Caprella mutica, assembly GCA_947561585.1. NCBI lineage: Eukaryota > Metazoa > Arthropoda > Malacostraca > Amphipoda > Caprellidae > Caprella > Caprella mutica. The sequence continues at coordinate 494,367 of CANNZV010001079.1, forward strand.
TTTTCGAAATTTGTTACCAAATTTGTTTTCAAATTTGGATAACAAATTTGTTTTCAAATTTGTATAACAAATTTGTTTTCAAATTTGTATAACAAATTTGTTTTCAAATTTGTATAACAAATTTGTTTTCAAATTTGTATAACAAATTTGGTTTCAAATTTAGATAACAAATTTGTTTTCAAATTTTGATACCAAATTTGTTTTCAAATTTGAATACCAAATTTGTTTTCAAATTTTGATAAAAAATTTGTTTTTCAAATTTTGATATCAAATTTGTTTTCAAATTTTGATACCAAATTTGTTTTCAAATTTTGATACCAAATTTGTTTTCAAATTTTGATACCAAATTTGTTTTCAAAATTTGATACCGAATTTGAAAATGTATTTTACGAAAATACGTGACTGTACAAGAAGACGTATCTATGCGAAGGTACGTTACTCTACGACAATATGTATATGTACGGAAATACATAACTGTATGTGAATACGTAATTCAATCTACGAAAATATAAGTAAATGTGAATCTTACCCTAATATTCTGTATGTCTGATTTGTTATCTACAATAGTCCCTCCAGTTTTCTTAGCAATAACTCTTCTTCGTAAATCACAAAGTGAAGTTCAAACTGCTGTATTTCTCCGATGAATTGTATTCTGACTTTCATATTGCAGATCTAAGTAACAAACTCTAATGTGAATTCATGAAATTATGGAAATGAACATAGAAGTTCAATTGAATTCATGATAAAAGTAAATAGATAGTTATACTGATCAGTTAAGTCAGAATAATAGAAGAACACTTAACGATCAGCTATGTGTTCTCAAAATAAATGTTAACAAATATTTGATTGATCCTAATTATATAAGTGTTAATTATATAAAATGAATCCATTTCAAACCAAACTATCACGCGGATGAGCGACCAAATTAGAAACTAAAAATAATTTTTTCAAATATGGATTACTACTTCTTCAAAACGAAATAAAAACTCATTTAGAATGTATTTGATAATAATTGATTTCATAATTCATTTATTATTCAGTCCTTAAATCTCAAGAACTTTAATATTTCTTGACGCAGTCAAGTCAATATTTTCAAGGCATGTCATCAGGTTCTCATTGAGGTGCAATTTAGTAAAACTAAAATGTCTTCATTCACTGCACTTTAATTCGGTAGTGGCGAGAATTTAACGACCAGTGCAATATGTCACTGAGATTTAAGAGTCCAGTAACTATTCATTGTGGTGTGTCTAATTCATCATAATTTGAAGTGAGTCTGACTATTGATCAACATTGGTGAAGATTGATCAAAGAAATTTAAACATTGTAGATTGATAAAAGGAATAAAAACCTTGATGATTGATCAAAGAAATTTAAACATTGTAGATTGATAAAAGGAATAAAATCCTTGATGATTGATCAAAGAAATTAAACCTTGAAGATTAATAAACATTCATAACTTTGAAGATTATTAGATATTAAAGATTTTGAAGATTAATATATAATACAAACTTTGAAGATTAATAAATATTCACAACTTTGAAGATTAATATATATTCAAAACTTTAAAGATTATTAAATATTCATAACTTTGAAAATATTACATATTCAAAACTTTGAAGGTGCACTTTGCAGTGCACCTGTGCAGAGGTAAGTCGTTGAAACCCTCCAGTCTCCCAGTCTCCCCTTCAAGAAAAGTGAAAAAATAAGAGAAGCTGAGAGTATTGATGATTATAGAAAGTCCATAAGGTTTCCATTCAGTAATCAGTCCCTGTAGTGCTGTTATAGGAAGGAAATTCTGTAATAATATGAGTTTTTGTCTCTATAGGCATTGTCTACATAGTCGGTAAGTTTCATTGTTTCACTTTCCAGTGATTGTTTCAGTCAAATGAACTTCTTGAATCAATTACCGCCTTTTTCACAAAAAAGTAAATCTAGCAGGGAATCCAGAATTATTTGCATAGTAAATATTTAAAAGTTTTTCCATTTTTGCAGACCTAACATCAACATCTATTATAGCTGAATATCTTGTCAAACTATTTGATGATAATCAAATATTCTTTTTCTCAAACTCATTCATTCTATCACCTTCTCACAAACACAAATCAAAAGTGAATAATTATCTTCTATCGGAATCAATAGCCATTTTTGCTAATAATTCGCATCAGATCTCCGATAACAACCTAACTTTTTCTAATCAAACTTTACGGTGAGAATATTTCACCGAAAAAAGTTAGGCGGAGATTAGGAATGAAATGACGGGCAGAGAGTTTTTTTTTATATTAATAATAATTGTTTATCATTTTTAGTTGGAAAAGAAATAGAAATTCAATTCTTTAGCAGAATTATCTCACTATTAAATTCTTGAAAACTGATGAGGTGCGAGTAACCAAATTGTGTAAATCCTAATTGTTCTTGGATGATACAAATAAGGATTTGTAATTATTGCGATACAATTCCTAACGTGATCCGATTAATTATTCATAATTAATTATTATTGTAATTCATTATGAATAATTCCAATACGAATTCATATTGGAGAATTTTTCAATCATACATTCCATCACATTATAAATTGTACTATCTACGCTTTATAATTTCATATAAATTTTCTCTATATCTTTATTATTTAACCAAATATAAAGATCAACTTCTTCCAAACATAACACGAGTAAACTGAATCTTAAACAAAATCTATTGTGGCAACATTGCCTCGGTATTGTAGAAAATGTTGACCATTTTTTGGACAATGTTTCAATATTAGGACAATGTAACCCTATGAATCTTTGCTACCTAAGCTATATATAGATAGATATACAATAGAGATATGTACTCACAGAAGCCTTCACAAGAAAGTCATTACTCTCCTAACTCATTTTCTTATCAATGGGCACCTTTTCGGCTTCAATCGAAGCCATCCTCTAAAATTGTGTATTTCACCTCAGAGAAAATAAGAATTCAGAAAGTTAACCCAAATCTCTTTCCCTCGTCAGATGAAATAAAAAATACCTTTCAATTCTAATATAGGTAGGTAGCACTATATAAAATAGTAATCATTATAGCCAGGTATATCAGTTAACAAATTAGGGTGATTAATTTCGTGTTCGAACAAATAGTCAATGGGACAAATCGTCACGGGGACAATCCTTCGCAGACATTTCGTCACGTACAATTTTCTATATTTGTTTGTTTATACTCGTATATATATTTTGAATATATGCAATATATATATTTTATGTATTCAATTGATTCAACACAATGTTTTACCAATCTTTCAAATTCTTCAAATCACATCAATACATTTTGAGTTGGTTCGATCGGAGATTTTTATGTTTGTTATTATAAATTATAAATAATAAATAATAATTTTAGGTATGTTACTATAATTATAAATTACTCGTATTGTTAAAACCAAGTTTTTATATTATTATTTTTTTTGTTATGATTGTTGAGAATAAAAAACTTTAAATTAGAATAAACCATAATGGTTTGTGCCTAAGATTACATATCATAGCTTGTTTTAAAAAGCTTAAGCTCGTTAAGGTTTGCTAGAGCTTGCTCGAACTTGATAAAGCTTCATCGAGCTTGCTATAACATGTTCGAACTTGGTAGAACTTGCTCAAAATTGTTCTGTTCCAATTTCCTTCTTCAATTGAGAAGAAAAATCTCAAAGAATTTACATAACTCCATTCCAGTCAAAATTTCTTCCCCTGGAATTCTTTTTCCCAAACCGGAAGAGATCAAATCCAAATTAATGAGACTGAACTTCTCTAACTTGTATGAATAAAACGTTCGAATGTTACCTAATTAATTATATTATTCAAAAGGATCAATTATAAACCCTAACAATTAATTTGAAATGGTGAAAAGTTTCAAATTCTCTAAGTAGCTTTTGTTTGTATTCAACAAGTTACCATAACAGTTAAGTAGAATTTAATTGACATAAAAGTCTTGGCAACTTCGTTTAATAGGATAAGAAATTAAACTTTGGAACTATCTTTTGTACATAAAAAAACTTATTAAAGTGTCATGGAAAGCGACTTTCGTTAAATGGCTACCCTAGCCACGACTTTAATCTTATATAACTGTTATAGCAGTTTTGGCTATGGGCCGCGTATCCGCAGTTAGGCATTGCGCTAGGCAAGAAGGAGCAGGTGCCCAGAATAGTTCTGCACAGTAACACCGGAGTAGAATTAGCCCTCGAAGCAGTCAGTTTGGCTGCCACGCTTCCCTATTGTTGCTACCTGGTTGCCATTGTGACTATCCTGATCGGCTTAACCACTGCCTCGAACCTGCTGCTATTTTCAATTGAGCAGTTTATCATTGCTCCATTATTTGTAAATTTTTTAACAATATTTGGGTGATGTTGCCCTATTGACATAGTTACCAGGAATTCGATTTTCATTCATTTCTTGTATATAAAAACCTACATGTGTGTATAATGATATGCTTGATTGTTATCTTGAATCACTGAACTCTGAAAATTGATGGCACTCAATACTATGACTGTGACTGGACGTTTCGTTACCGGACGTTTCGTTAATATACTTTTCGTCACTAGGACGATCATTACTAGGACGTTTCGTTAACAGATTTCATTATTTTTTGAAGCGGAAACGATTTTTTTAATGGGTTGCAAACTAAAATTCATACAAATCCCATACATTGTGAATTTATACTTTAAATTAAACGTTTTATAATACAGTTTAATCGTCTGCTAAGTAGATGGTTATATATTGATTCTAATCTGAGGTATTAAATTAACAATCATCACTTAATATTTTCGATTAGAAAAGTTGGAAGTGAAAATATCATGGATACTAATCGATATAGCAGTTGAATAACAATAATTATATTCTATTTTTCTTCACATGAACGAAAATGTGGTTTAGTCCGAGAACAAGGAGCTTGCTCTACTTCCTACAATAGGAAAATCTTTGGTTTCTGTTAATTTTGGCACTGTTTCAACGTTTGCGAAGATAATAAATATTTTCGATCATGAAAGAAAAGACTATACAATTTATTATTTTAACTCTATATTTTAATTTTCATAAAATATTTTCTACTAGTATCGAAAATTTCTGGTGATTTGATTAAAAAAAATGTATAATGTGAAAAATGTAACACATATGTAAATATATATTCTTCAAATTGCATGAGATCGGTTTAATTTGTTGTCTATGACGTATTTCAAATTAAAAATAATCGTTCGTCAGTGAACAAAAGATATGGTAATAAATAATCCTAGTAACGAAACGTCCGTTAACGAAACTTCCGGTAACGAAACATCAGGTTACAAAACGTCCAGTAACCAAACATCCTAGCAACGGTATGAGAATCATCTATCAATGGCTTTATAATTTATTGAAGTAAGTGTCTTTTTTCATCTTCATCTGTATCGAATCCGAATTTCAATTTCCATTGACTTCTTTTTTGGAAATTCAAGGTCATTCATACGAAATGTGATATTTGAGAATGAATTCTAATACTTTTGTGTTAATATAGATTCAATTAAATTTATTAATGTTTAAATGGAATTGTTCATGTAGGTCCATACTTATATGCATTTTAGAAGAGAAAACAAAAGCTTTGTATCGTAGTCAATTACATTTTTAATGAAAATATGTTGACTTCTTTTTATCTTATTTAATTTACATACATATATTTCAATGATATTGACATTTGCTAGGAACTGAAATAATTGATTCTGATTTATTTTGTCTTTTGTTACAAATAACTATATTTCATGAAATTTTAACTTTCTACCATCATTAACTTCAATAAAAGTTACGGTGGGGCCATAAAAAACTATAGCCACTTAATCTTCTCTGGTCCCACTATACCTGTATATCATCATTATATTTTAGTAGTTAATCGCAAGCAGTTCATGTCTTCTAGTAAATCATAATCATGAAATTGAAGTCAGGACCTAATGATGTTAGATGTTTCACCCAGTTGGAAATTTATAGATATTTGATTGACTCTCAGCTTTCAATGGACGATTGTAACCTTGCTCAGCAAAGATTCTCCAACTATAACGATAAATAGTTCGGCAATAAAATAAATTGTATGTTAAGACTATAATAAACTTAAGACACTTAATAATGCATATGTCGGATATTTCCTAAAATAATCGTATTTCGATATAAAATTAGATAAGATCAAAATTTTCCGTAATCGACAATAATGAACGTTCGGGAGACTGTAAATTTTGACTGGGTAATAATGTGTAGACAGCATAGTTTTCATTATATCAAATTATGTGATATGTAGAGCATCAATATATCATGCAAGTCATAAATTTTAACACTTTTTGTCAATTACCTTGAATTGCATGAATAAATTTTCCATTTGAGGCTATTGTTAGGATAGAATTCCATATCATAATGTACTTTAAAATTCCAAACAAATATATAGCATGCATAATCGTATAGTTGAAACCATGAGCAATGAAACAATGAAACAATTCATTCAAGAATACAGAGTAACAGTATGCAATAAATTATTACATGAAGTGAAGAAAAAAAACATACAAAATACTGTATTCTAGGCCCGATTTGAGCAAAAGTTGTCTTTTAGGGCAACCTATATAAAGCTTAAAAACAAAGGTAAGTCATATTATTACCTCACATTGAAAATAAAGATGGTAAATAAGTGCAGTGCAGGTAAATTACTATACAATGATCACAGTTCAGAAAACATTTTATAATTACAGAGCATAAATGGAAAAGGCAAAAATTACAATCACAAGGAAATTTTTTTTAAATGTGAGAACAACGTCATATATACAGAAGACAATTACACATCAGAAACAAGGAAGGTATCGCTCACTTACAAACACAAATCTAGAAATCATCCACTAAATGTTGAATGAAGTGATGTTTAAAGCCTGATAGTGAGTTGATAAATTCAGGCAAGAGATTCCAATTCCTTGGTCCAACAAAAGATATGCATGATTGGCTTTTACTTTTATGATAGATAGATATAAATTTACATTGCATTTTTGCACTATATTTAAGTGAAATCTTGTAAACAAAGATTGCTCCTTTATTTAATTTTGGAAAGTAATGGCAAACTAGCAATATTGCAAAATGAGCAGAATAGAATGGGTGAACGAGTTTTTGCTGTTTTGTTTCAGTTTGTTTGATGTACTATGATTTCAATCAGAGTATCGTCAAGCATAACATTGAAATATATGTTTGTCACTCTTCATTTTATGCAATTATAATGGACAATAACAGACGATCTGCCAATAATAAATAACAATATTAAGGTAAGAGGAAAACTCGTAATGTGCTAAGATTTTTATAATCGCTATTGGACACGTGATAATTAAATTGTGATTAATGTGATAAGTATTATCTTCCTCTTGTTGATTAAATATGTGTGATATAACTCAAATGATATTGATTAAGTTCCGATTATCGATCAATTCTATAATTTTGATAAAATATCATATTTATCTAACTTTATTAATTTTTATTATTACTTATCAAATATGAGTTAGATCCTAATTGCATGAAACATTGCAGCTAACTAAATTTTGGTGTTCTGAATATTTTTGAATAATTTTATTCTGAAATTGGAATTTCTTGGGATATTCGCTACACATATTGAAATTTATATATCAGGTTTAAATTGTCCAATTTTTTTGTTTTATTTGACTCTGCATTATGAAACACGAAGTCAATATATGTGAAGATAAAATGTTTTGTAAGGAGGTAGAAACAGAACAGGTTTTTTCAATACTTGAAAATCATGAATTTTTGGTCGCACCAAACGGCTCAACATGTAAATGGGATATAGCTCTGAGTTATTGGATGAGTTATTATTTTCGATAATATATTTTTAAAATAGATAATGAAAATTTCATTTGGTTAATATGCATATATGTATATAGCTTCATGTCTACCAATTAAATAAATAAAAAAATGTTAAAACATATTTCATTTGCTATTAATAAATTACCTCGTACCTAGCTAAGTGCAGCGTTGTACTTAGATAGGACTTGACTTATATTTGTACTATCCGTCTGCCTTCAAATTTTTGCTTACATAATTGTAATGATGCTAAAGTTTAATAATAACCAATTTTCTCAGATATAAACTATAGTAGAATATTTGTAACAAACGTTAGTACCGATAAAACATTACACTTATAATATTTGCCATATCTACGCAGGATGAAATACAACCTCCTGCAGTTGATTTAATACATTTCCTTACGTCGAAACTAACATTATTCCATTGCGACTCCATTCATATCAACTAAATTGTTATTACAGAATTTCTATGGAACTATCAGAGGAATTAAAATTACTAAAGTGAGAGAGAAACTAACTAAAGTGAAGGAGTTCGAGTAGATATTCGTATGATGTATTATTATTGAAAGGAATCGTATTTTGTTTATTAGAGTGAGTATGGTTATAATATGACCCTATTAACCTACCCTCTGATTCTGGTGCACCAGAATTCATGGAAAAAAGCTCTTGCTTTAATACTAATCCGATTTGGAAACATTATTTTCATAACTTGTTCTTTTTCACATAATCATATAAGATTGAACAAAAACGAAGATGGTAATTGTTTAGATACTCATAGTATGAGCATTTATTAAAGTATATTAGGTGTGTATCAGAGCTCTCTCCAGTCATGAGATGTACTAGTGTCTTTGAGAATAAAAGGTGTGTTTTCTACCTGCCTTCATGGACGAATATCATAACTCTAAATATCATATATTTATAAGTTAGTTAGAGATAATTCACCTGTCGCGAAATGTTTTAATTCGAAACTGTATCAGTTTTTCGATAATTGAAAATTGCAATAAGATTTTTAGAAATTAACATTTATTTTTCATGGATATTCTCCAATTACTCTAATATGTTTCGGAATGTCAAAGGTAGAAATACAGCTATACTGTATCGTGAAGATAGAGGTACAGCTTTACTGCACAGTGATGATAGAGGTACAGCTGTACTGCACAGTGATGATAGAGGTACAGCTGTACTGCACAGTGATGATAGAGGTACAGCTGTACTGCACAGTGAAGTTTTTATAGTTTTTTGGTACATAAAATGAAGATCAGAAGGAGTTCAGTTTTTTAGAGTTAGGTTCTTCTAAATTCTGACAAATGTTGAATATGATTACTTAATAATCGCATTTCGAAATTGTATTTTATTTTTACGATATTGACATTTTCAATATTTTAAGTTAACATCTCAATATTCAGGTGACAATTTCAAATTTTCACACTCTAAACTAGTTCTTACTATATACTACTAATTCAATATTATGGCAATACTGCTTCACTATTGTTACAATATGATAACAATTGAAATTACTGACATACAATACGTTCAAATAGAATTTAAGTGACATCATCAATATCCTTCACTATTGCCACTTAAAAAGTTTGGTCTTTCACGAATCACAAAGAATTTTCCTTTTCAAAAGCAAACAAAATCTCATGGACATTAAGTGCAAAATACGAAACAAAAAAATTCACCACTGCTGTCGTTTGTTCAATCTCTCTTAATTGAACTATATTTATGAAGCCTACGGAGAAAAGCGATACTGAATTCAAGTTAGAATGTATTCTTTTTATTTGAAAACACAGACATGAATAGTGTGAAGGAAACTCTACTTACAGTCTCAGTGGTTTGTTCAACTCTTGGTGTGTGGTGTGTTATATGTGTGATACAATTATGTGTGTCTTGCAAATGGAATTAACTCTTTCATTTTTCCTCTCTAAGGTATCTGCAGTAGCCATGTAATTATATAATTTTTTAAAATGCTAATCATAGTCCATGACGGATATTTCTGCTCTTGACCTCGATCATGTTAATTCATTTTTAAAAATAATTTGTCATTGTGTCTCTAATGAGATGCCTCAAAAAAACATGAATAAATTTCAGTATGGAAAGGGCTAAAACGAAAAATTGTAATTTCACAATTCATTGGAATTATATCTGACCCTCCAGATACGCTGGAGGGTCAGATATAACCGTAAATTCCATTATTTTTCACTCTACTCTCAATTAAGTACATGTAAATTTAAAAATGAATTAGAGGTTGTTTACACAGAAAATATTAGAAATGTCCTGTATTCTGCAATTGGATAAATGGCGATGTTTTGCAATCGTAAAATTTTACAAATGAGAAAAAGGAAACTTTATTTATCATACACAGTCGCTCCAATACTCTCTTTCTTAAATTTGAATCCTATGAACATTTAATCTACTAATCGTTCATTATTTATTTTTCAAGACATTTTAATATTTTGTTTGTTCAAGATAATAAATATCATTTCACTATTATATTAGTTTGCAATCATGATGCCAGTATAAAATGAGCAATAAATACGAATCAAGTTGACTTAAATTTGGAGTTTTCATTTTGTCCCAAAACTTGCTCAATAATGTGAGTTAATTTGACTCATCTTAACGTTTTACTCTAAAACAAGTCATACTGACTCCTAATTCATAGTCAGTGGGACTATGAAAATGTGTGAGAAAAAATGGGATACCATGCGATAAATATAAAGTCCCCAAAGATGTTTGGTACTCATTTACAGTCTGTCTTTTGATATTTGTACTATAATGCGTCCTACTCTGCAGATATCACATCAATTGGAACATCCTCACTGATCTCTATTTGTATGTTACTTAAACATACGGTCTATTTCAACGTTATTTGTCTCTATACAACACAGCAATGTCAAAGTCATGTTTCGATTCTTCAAAGTGTAAAGCCCATGTTATACCATCCTAAATTTGGTGGGGCGTTTCATGAAAGGGGAGTGAGTGGACTGAATTTCGAGAACGCTCATCACTGCGTACATAAGGAGGAAATACTGCGGTGACGCGAGCGTTGATAGAGCGGCGTTCTACGAATGCGGCATTGACTTGGAGGGGGTTTAAAGTTGGTATAGCGGCATATTACTATGTAGTTGAACGGATCACTCTTATCAACTAAAAAATCTATAGTTGAAGATCTTCAGTCGAAGTCCTGGTCTCACCATAAGAACTTCGCTGAACCGGTGAGAACAAATTATCAACGCTTGTTATCGTTCAAAAGAAGTTGTATCTTCTGAACGACCTTTTTTGGTTACATCTACCGCTCCTAAAATTTTTGAGCTGCAGAAAATTATACAAGTGGTGAGGATCAATAATTTTCCAATCGGGCAAAGTTCACCTCCACCCCAACTACGCCTGGTCAAAGTTTGGCAATATTAGACGAAAGTTCGTGGACGTTTGTGCCAGTTATGCCAACGCATAAGTCTTAAGCACTGAACCCACAGCTGCTTTACGGCAGATTTGGGATTGCTGGAATTTATATTGTCGTTGAGGCAACCATTCATTGCGGAGATGAAATTTCTTTCACCGTTGGTTTGGAGGTCACATTGTTCCATTCTGCTAAAACAAACTTTCACTTCCCCTCGCTACCGTCAAACCAACGCCATATCAACGCCGACTTCAGCGGTGTACCTCTGTGTCAACGTCCATGTTTTCTTAATTTTTTTTCGCATTTTATGAGCGGAAAAAAATTATACAAAATCGGAAGAAAAATAAATTATGGCTTGGCCATAGCAGTACACCGATGGAGCCTGCATTGCTATAGCTTTGGCTTAACGGGATTGAGTGTTGGTTAAGCGGTGAGGCTAGCGTCTACGAACTTGCGTTTAGCAGTACCAAACTACGACTAGGTGTTGATGGAGCAGTGGTGAACTTTGCAGAGCGGAAAATTACCTTGTTCTTAACGGTTGCAATATTTCACCGAGCGCATATTATGGTGTTGCTTTAATTGGTACCAACTTCTGAGAATGGTAAAGAGCGGCAATGCAGTTTTTTTCACCGCTCAAGGAACGCCCTAACGAAGCAGGACGGTGAGATCCGGGTTTAATCCGTAATAGTTTAAATACTGTATAAGAGTATATATATTACAGGGACTCGTACTAATGTTTACGATTCTTTAAAACAGGAAGATTTAGAGCTAAAACCATCACACTACTATTATATTTTTTTATGAAAGGTAAATAATTATACGATATTTTTTATTGTATTTCTAATATTTCATTTTATGAATACAAAAGAATACCGGAACAAAGTTTCAGGTATTCTTTGACTTTGAAAGAAACTGAATTAGATACAGTTCTTCTTAAATATTTTTGAGTTTGAATCAAAGGTATTATGGAAATGTTACAGTTATTTTATTGAAGTCTATCCACATTTAATAAATTATAAAATTGTAAATTTCTTCCTAATTCCAGATTTTGAATTACCATATTTTTCATATTTTTTCCAATTATGGTATTTAATTCTCTGAAAATATATACTTTCATTTTGTTATGCTATTCCTAATAATTCACATGATAGGTATTGATATTTATCTATTTAATAACTTACAAATAGTTCATATTTATTGAGAGAAAAGTTCCTCTAATCAAGTTATATTTGAATTGCAATCCTATTACGGAGAATGGATTAAAACTATTCTAAAGACCTTTTAAGTAACATTTTCTATTGAAATTATAAATATTTGCAGAAAAACTAGTTCATTTTTCATAAAATATTAATTAATTTATATGGGTGAAACTGTCTCCTAGAGTTTTTATTGAATTCTCATCAAGTTAGATTATGAGATGACAGGTAAAGAATTTATGCAATTAATTCATTAATTAATTTGAGAGAAAATTTTTAGACTGAAATAAATAAAGTGGGATAAAAAAAATTGTGGTTGTTCAGTAAAAGATTATGTTTTGTCCCCTTACATCATCTATGGCCCCATCATAATTTTCTACCTGAGTTATGCGTTGGAACACCTCCATAATATTTGTTTATGTTTGAGATACCCAGAACAGAATTTATGTTGGATCTTAAAAAATTTCTCCACCATATATTTTATACTGTGCAAGTATATTATTTTCCATCGTACTGAGTTGAAATTTGCAGAAAAATAGATTTTTTATGAAAAGATCACTGCATGCAATGTAGTACTCTCATATCTAGATTCTTTTAAACATTTCGTGATTAATTAATTATAGAAGCATGAAAAAGGTTGAAATTTTTTCCAATTTGCAACAAAAAAATTGATATTTTCGCTTTCGAAGATAAATTATTCGACAAATCCACTTTATTAATTAATTCCCAACAGAATTTAAATCCTCCTTATTCCGTACATCAACGTATACATTAACTAATGAATGTAATACACAAATAAGATTAGCATAATGTGCATCGATAAATAATTTGAACAGTGTCATAACTTCATTTCAACTCAATAAATACATGATGTTATAATTAATTTTACACAAATTAGATTACATAAATTAAAAAAAAACTCTAGTGAAAAATGGTTATAATTGTGATATGGCGTTATTGAATGTTCTGTGAGATAATGTAGTATGTTTGTATTTCTTTTCCGAGAATCATCAAACACGATTATAAATTCAAATAATTCTGGAACGAATAAAGTGGAAAATTTAATTTACACTCTATAAATTTGACTTGAGTTATTGGGAAATTGGGAGTTTTAAAATATAAAAATATCTAATGGTCACTAGTTTACAATAATTTTGTATCTAGAACGCTCTGTGTGATTGCATTACGGTTCATTTTGTAAGCTATATCAAGTAATTTTCGCCCATATTGACTAAGTTTATTAATGTGACAGTACCATTTGCTATTTGCTCAAACAGAGAGATAGCTTCATTTGCCCTCTTTGATATAATTTATTAGAAATAGAAGGTTCTAGGGTAGGATATCTGTTATTAATTGTATTATTATATTTCACTGGAGATTGCCGAAAATAATAGAAAATATATTTAAAAATACGAAAAATATAACAGTTCTATTTAATCTATTATTTTGGATAAATATTTACCTTCAATTATACTTTATTAATATATAATTAAAATACTTTAAAAACATGAGTTTCCAAAGAAATAAAATTTTATTTCACAAATAAATGTGCAAAAAATAGAAAAGCATATAAAAATCTTGAAAAAAGTTAAATCTTTACATACTGAAAATCTACACAAATACAATGAGTTTATTAGTGAGTGCCCTCTTAACCCTTATAAGACTGACTGAGGAGTTCGAGATCGACCAGACTTTATAATAGCGATTAAATATTTGTCAACTACGAATTCATTTATTTTTTCACTAGACTAATTCATAAATGGTCATACTCTAATTTTTTTTCTCATATGCCAACAAGAACGTTATGCCAAGCATGAATGTGAATATAATTCTATAATTAACTGAGAATATTTGCGTAATTGCGTATCACTACCCGCACAGTACTCCCGCAAGACACTTATGCACATACGTACACATAGTGCCTGATGTTGCTACGCAGCAAGCCATCAATTAGAATAGGAAATATAAGAATGATTAATTTATCAATGCATTCCTTTTAACACAATTAACAGAATTAATTATATTCACTAATTTAGAGTTATTATTTGCAATTAATTGTCCTGAGAATAACATGCAAATAATAAATATTTGCGTAATGATTCATTAATGGATCAGCATTTTTATTGCATTATAAGTTTAGAACCGTATATTACCATATCACGTATTCAGCCATCAAAGAGTGTTAATAATATTCGACTTATTTGTTACATTCATATTCAGTCTACAGAGAGTGTCAATAAAATCTCACCTACTAGTTAACTTCATATTCAGTCTACAGAGAGTTCTAAAAATAATTGACTTACCAGTACCTTCATATTCAGTGTACGGAGAGTGCTAATAATATTTGACTTACTGGTTACTTTCATTTTCAGTCTACAGAGAGTTCTAACAATATTTCACTTACTAGTTTTCTTTATATTTCAACTCACAATGTTTAGAAATATAAGATATTTAACTATATTCCATTTGTAACTGATTACAAGAAGAAGCGAGAGGATATTTACTTGGAACACTATAATTTTTTTGCTAAATAAAAATAGAAAAACTAAAAATTCAGGTCCAAAACTGGAAGAATTCCTTAATTTTACAACATTGCATGAATTGAGTAATAGTTTCAATGAGTATTTTTATGAAATAGGTCCAAATTTGAATAATTCTATCCCTCTTTCTACAGTGAATCCACTTCAATATATGAATAGTCCTAATTCTCAATATTTTTACATGCATCCCAGTGATATACATGAAATAGAGCTAACAATTAATTCTCTTCCTAATAAGAGCGTTGGCATGTATAATGTTCCAACATTTATTTTTAAGGAACTCAAATTCATAATAAGCCCCATACTTTGTAATTTTTTAATGTCTCGTTAAGGATTGGTCCGTTTCATTTATCTTTTAAGTCTGCATTTGTATCACCTATTTTTAAATCAGGAAATAAATCTGTTGTTGGTAGCTATAAACCAATATCAGTGCTTCCAATATTGAATACATTTTTGTGTAAATTTTCAATTTTGAGAATAAACAGTTTGGTTACAAGAAGGCTACCTGCACGTCGGATGCTGTTCTGGAATTCTTTAATGATTCGTGTATTGCCCTGGTGATGAAGCGCCACCTTTTGATTAGATGCGTAGATTTCTCGAAAAATTTCAATTGTTTAGACCATAAAATCTTACTGAGTAAATTGAATCACATTGGTGTGCGTGGTCTGGCATTGAAATGGTTTTCTTCCAATTTGAGTAGCAGATCTCAGAGGGTTCGTCTGGGAGAGACAGTTTCGGTTCCACGCTCAATATATGCTGGTGTTCCACAAGGGTCTGTCCATGGGCCGATTCTTTTCAATATTTATATCAATGACATGTCCGATATTTGTAGTGATATCAAATTTTTACACTATGCTGATGAAACGAATCTGTATTTGTATGGTAGTGATATAGGTCTTATGGTGAATATGTTACAAGTGTGTTTCCAGAGGCTTTTAATGTGGTTAAATGCTAATAAGCTTGTTTTAAATGTTTCTAAGACTAAGTGTATGATGGTGAGCAATACCCTATATGCCAATGATGTACCCTTAGTTAGTTTTTGCGATGCACCAGTGGAACTCGTTACAAAATTTAAATTTTTGGGAGTCACTATTTATCATAAATTGAAATTTAAAGATCATATTGACGATGTTTCCGTACGAATATCGAGAGCCATTAGTGTAATTCGCAGGATAAGTTGTTTTACCCCGGACCATATTTTGATTAATTTATATATTAGTATTGTCTATTGTCACATGATATATTGCATTTTGGATGGGGTAACTCAAGTACCGAGAATGTTGATAAGATTTGTAGACTTCAGGATAGGTTTGTTAGACTGCTCAATAGGAGGGGCAACTCTAATCTCTTAGATAAATTTCAAACTGTTATCTTTTAGGCATATGTTTCAATATCTTGCACTTCTTAAATTTTTTAAATCCTACAAAATGGATAGTCATCCATACTTCAATGAAATTATCACTTCGTTTATTCCGTCTCATATGTACAATACCCGTTTTTCGCTGGATGGTAATTTTTTACTTCCAAATTTTCCAAATCCTATTCTAATGTGTTTTTGTCTAATATAAAGTAAAATTAACAAGCAAAGATTAGAAACAAATATTTCTTTGGTTTTCTTCCTATTTGCGCAAAAGCCATTTTCCTTACCCATCAATAAAATCCTTATAACATTAGCAAAAGGAGATAAAACTTAATGAAAATTTAACTGAGGGTTGAGAAGAGTTCAACAATGGAAAAGATACTAGAAATGTACACTATTGTACAGGGTCGTGCAGCTAAATTGGGACTAACATAACTTTTTTAAAATTCGCTATTTTGAAAGGCAAAATATTGATTTAATGTAATTTTTACTCGTATTTATTTGTTCGTTATTGTCTACAGAACAAAATCATTCTATGTGACTACCCTTTGCGTCAATAATTTGAGAGATTCTCGAGCGAAACCGTGAACAACTCCTTTTTACATCCTCGGGGTCAAGATTACAAAATGCCTGATGAATGGCAGCCTTCAGAAAGTTGACACTTGGATGTGAAGTTACGTTAGACTCACCCTCAATGACGCCAAACAGCCAATAGTCACAAACATTCAGATCTGGGGAGCTGCTGGGCTAAATATCCTTTGTGACCATCAAAGGAAGATTCTCCTTCAGGAAATCCTGAACTTTCTTTGCTCCATGCGTGGGCAGAGTCTTGAACGAGCATCACTTTGAAGGGGTCGTAGTTCCTACGTATCCACGGCTTCAAAACATCTTTCAGAATTTTCAAGTACTCCGCTGTGTTAATTTTAAGACCCGCTTCGATGGAATGAGGAGGCATCACCTTACCATCACTGCAAAAACCATCACAGAAGCGGGATTTTTGCTCTGCATCACATGAGGAACTTCTGAACGATCGGAGGCAACTACCCGAGTGTTCTGGCGGTTTGCAACCTCATCAACAACGAAATTTTTCTTGTCAACAAAAACGCGGACATGTCCTCCTTTGTGTTTCAGATGGTTCAGAAGCTTTGGGCATCTTTCAGCTCTGAGGGTTCTGGAGCGGGTAGATAGGAGGTTACGGACTCTTCTTACGTATGACTTCATTCCAAGGTGTTCCTTGACTGCCCTGCTGATGGTGCTACGACTCACGCTGCGCTTTTGTGCCAGTTTTGACATCGGCAGGCTTGGGTCTGACTTCAACGTCCTTTTCAGCCCAGCAATGAATGTTTTGGTTCTCTTTCGATCACTGCGAGGACTGTGTCGACTTCTCTGAAATTTACCCTCGGCATCAAAAGCAGCAACAACTCGACAAACAGTCGATTTCGCATAGCCAGTGCTCTTAATAATGTCTGAAACAGAGTTCCCGGCTCATTTCATTTCACATATGGTCGTTCTTCGCGCTAATTCCGCCATATTTTAGCGAAATATGCTAGATCTTGATCTGAAATATTATAGCAATGGGGTTAAAGATTGTCTGTAAAAAAGAATTTAGTCATAGGTTAGTAATTACGGAAGATATGTGATGTTAAAGTTAGTCCCAATTTGGCTGCACGACCCTGTACGTGTACGTTTATTAGTTTCTGAAATATACAAACTTGAATTTTCGTTCCGGTTTTCTCATAATATGAGTATTTTGTCATTTATCAGCTTCTTTTTTGTATAATCGTACGTATCTATGTTGAAAAATAATAGTCATAGAAAAAACAGCTTCCGAATCGGTTTAAAAATAAAATTATTAATATTTTTTCATGAGGACTGGTGCGCATGGTCCAGTCCCTAAGTTACTAGGGTTAACACATATGTGGCGCACGAAGATGATGTAGCAGAACCTTATATTTTTTTCTGGAGACAATTGGATCTTTATCTATTCAATTTTATCTATTACGATCATAATTTTATCCATGGAATGATGGTTTTTCAGTATTTTTCAAATTTTCCAGCTCTTGGCGCGCATAAAAAAATTGGTTTAGAGATCTATGATTTTTCACACATTGTTTTAACATGAAATGGCAACTTTTTTTCATTATGCCAGACCTAGCTCAAACGAGTTGAAAAATTGCTCCACCCTAATATGTATATAAATCGATGATAAATTATTGAAATGAAAAAAGGAAACTTACAACTATTCATAATAATATGATAGTGATAGCTTCCAATATAAAATATAGAGAAGGTAACTAATTTTTATTTAAGAATATGATAGAGATTATGAACCATTCTCTCTATAATTGTAACATCATTAATTAGAATAGGATATTATTACTTTTGTTGGATTAGATATATTCATAATAAAATAAGAAATAATAGTAATTATGCACAGGAAATTAGCTTTCTATCTAACTACTTAAACTAAAGTAATGAGAGAAGGAAATACACTGAGAACATGCGTCCTTCATTAAATACACTATTAGCAAATGTAAACATTCTGACTTACCTACACTATATAGTAGAATTGATTGTTACAGATATGAAAAGCTAATAGATGGAATATACATATTGTAAGCAAAAGAAATTAATAAAAATAGTATTGTTTGTGGAACTCAAATGATATATGATATATTACTGTCTGCAAAATTTATTAAAGATCGTAGTAAAGAAAGCTTTTTAATGTAAAAATTGTCCAAACTAATGAAAACAAAATATAATATGAATAGAATTTAAATATATGAGTTAGTATCTATGATTTGAATTGAGTTTCAGTTTGAAATAATTTATAATTCTAGTTTTCAGTTTTCCTTATTAATATATTCACATGCTTCATTTAATTATATTAATAGTTCCATTTACTGCCATTTAGCAAGAAGGTAATTAACAACTGCATTATATTAATCAATCGAATTCAATTTGGGCACAAAAATAATGACTGTAATTAATTGTAGTGTCTTGAGTGGCTAGACTTCAATTAACGTAGTGTTCTTTTTTGGCTAATAGCGCCATCGGTTTGTATCTAAGAAATGTGCATGGGATGATAAATTTGAGAGAGAGAAAATGGATAATAGATAAATACCGTTCATTTGTATTAGGGGCTTCGTTCAGAAAATGTTTTTTTAGACACTCGTTTCAGGTTTACCCTACATGTTTTGTCACAAAAACAGGACACATAAAATAATCATCTACAATTTGTATATACTTATGTGTTTCAAGAGATTACAAGTGTTTCAGTGAGATGCCCTTTACTGTCTCAAATTATCATATGTTGAAGTAATGGGAGTAATTTTAGTATTATAAATGCCTTGCACTGGAATGCATTAAGGGTATTAGTGAAGTTACCTGTCAAAAATGAAAACCTTTAAATTTTGGAATATATCTATTAACTATCAAAATCTATAAATAATATACCGATTTTTTTATTATTCAGATTTCAATCATCAATATTTCCATAGGGAATTACCCGTTAAAATTGTAATCTCTATATATTATTTAATTAACTGGATTTTAAAATAAAATTTTCCGAATACTTTTTGTAATCCCATATTTTCTTATTTCGGATTATTTTCATTACTTCGGCTTTTTTTACAATATTCCGGGATTTTTTCGCATCCTTGATATTTTTGGTTTCCCGAATTTTTCTGAATCCCATTTGTTTTTATATAATTGAATTTTTTTGTATTTCTGATTTTTTCGTATCGCGGATATTTTTTGTTTGCCGGATTTTTTATACGGAATCTGCTGCCGCATTTTTTTTTTCTTGGTTGAAAAAAAACGTGTTACAGTGTAGAGTAAGTTACAAATTATCTGATGGTTCCACATCTTTGTTCTTATGAAAAATAATTACTTACCTTCTAACTAATTTATGTATTTTTTCTTATATTAGCTACGATGTGGAACCATCCTATAATTCAAAATTTACGTTATACACAGGCAAGAAATATTTATGCATTAGAAATTAGGAGATTATCCAATTAACAAATTCTTCTTGCCTCTCATCAGTAAATAAAGCATCAAATTATCTCCTAATGAAAGGTCACAACACAATAAAGTCAGTGTAATTCTAATTACCATAGCACCATCAGCGCATGCTTCATTCCGTGAGTTAAAACTGTACCTAATTAGTTTTAATTAAAGTATGAGGACGCGTATATATAGGAGCCAATAAATTGTATTTGGATCTAATTAATTCACTAATTGGGTTTTGATGTCCATTTGAAATAATATTTGAGGTGGATTTATTTGATAAAGAGGAGGTGTAGCGTGATATCACAGTGAGAAATGGAGTCTCCGTGTTAGATATTGATGAATTCAACGTGCTGAATAATTTTTATATAAATGATTTTTTTTTTTATGAAAGATTTAATGTTCTAATTGAAAAATTTAGTGAATTAAATTAAAGATTTAGTGGTCTAAATGAAACATCTAGTGATATTAATGAATATGAAATAAATAGAGATTTGAATGAAAATTTTAGTTATCTAAATAGATAGATTTTAATATGAATTTAACCATAATTCTAAAATATAAAGTGCAGTATATTGTTTGATCTAAAATTTATTTTTTATTATTCAAAACTCGATGGATAAGCAAAATAGTTTTTAACTATTCATATAAGGTAAAGTCTTTATTACTAGATGCGAATTTAACAGCGGATAAAAATAATGGGTGTTTCTCATGCCGCTCCTACTTGACGGACTCACCCAGCTAACCAAAAGCTGTTTGTCCCACGTCTTAAGACGTCTGATACCCCTCGCTATAGAGGGATCTAAGACGTGGGGCAAGACGTGGGGCGGGGACATCAGACGTCTTGCAGACGAACCCTCTTCATTTGCACAGGGGTCCCCCTCTGCAAGACGTCTGATCCCACGTGGGACAGAGTGCGAATGTCCCTCGCAATAGAGGGAAGAGGGAAATAAGACGTGGGACCCACGTGGGACAGAGTGCGTATTCAAGACGTGGGACAGAGTGGGAATATCCCCCTCTGCAAGACGTGGGACAGAGTGTGGATGTCCCCCACTGCAAGACGTGGGACAGAGTGCGGATGTCCCCCTCTGCAAGACGTGGGACAGAGTGCGTATGTCCCCCTCTGCAAGGGGGACATATCTCTCTTCTGCTCAAACTATTTCTGTTGATTGGAGTATATAAATATGAATAAGAAATAAAAAAGATCATACTAATCATTATTGCATTTTCTTACTATATTGCATGTAGTGTATATGTACATTTGGCTGTATATCAATTATTTTAATATAACATATTGTTATATACAAATTAAATGGGAAGAAATGGAGAAAGAAATGTAGTGGTGATCTCGGGAATCGAACTCAGGACTGTAGTGTGATGTACTATTGAAGTCTGCGACGCTACCACTCAGCCATCCTGGACATGGTAGAAGTAGTATTGGAATGATGTTTATGCAATTTGATAACTTGCGTGCTTCTTAAAGTTATTTTAAACAAATATAATTTAATATTCTACATTTTGGTATCATTTATTATTTAATGTAAATGATAAGAATGTGTATAAAGTTATTTATCAATATTTGTATTGATAATGTTAATTAAAGTTATTAACTACCTAATTACCTATAACTGTTAATTAATCTTACCTATAGTTACCTAATGGTGGTATCACTACCTTATACCTATCTAGTTACCTACTAGTGCTTATTAATAACTACGTAGTAACCCACAAGTGATAACCACCAATCAAGTACCTACTGGTGGTTAGCACTACTTACCTAGTTACCTATTACGTAGTATTTATCGGTATGTAAAATTGAAATATTAAAAGGTTCTGGTTTTTTTATGGCACACGTGCGCTAGTATATATTACTATCTTAGACAATATCATTAATAATATTCATTCAATATTCAAAGGGTCAATCTAGTTATCATTCAATTGGCGATTGAATGTTTCAGCTCGGCATAAAAGTCCGATAAATCAGCAGGCAATTTGTTCGATTCATCTGTGCCTCCGCCAGCAAAAATCAGAACCTTTTCTTTGTTTGATGGATTGGCCTCATGAACGAGGAAAAAGTAGAAGGATGAATTCACTCGGTCTGCAATGATGCATAGATTCTTTCGATTATTCGAAAATATCCATAGGAATGTTTTATATTCATAAGAGAAATATGAATAGAAATGTTTTCAATTAATTCAGAAAATACACTTAAAATCCATCCAAGTCTGAAACACTCAAGTGGTTCATAAGTGGTGCCAAAGCCAAGAAAATTAAGTACGTAATACTGAAGAATTGGATTTTTTTTGGTTCAAGTACTTGAAAGAGTTCAATACGATTCACTTTAGTATCTAAGCTTCTATCATTGAAATAATTAGAGTAATTACTTAGTACTTGTCTCAGTTTTGCCACCATAAACGAAACACTTGAGGATTTCTTTGAGTGTAGAAGTATATTTAATGTGTTATTTTTATATCTGTTATATGTAATTTGTATTTGTTGTGGAAAATTGAAGCCTTACAAAAATTGTTTGTGATAATTATTATCTGCTGTAGATTGATAATTGAGAATTTGTCTTGGTAAATTGGTTTGAAAATTAGTCAAAACGCGTAATTCTTAGAAATCAAGGTTACTATATATTTATTAAGGTGGGCCAAAAAATAGGGGTTTCGGGCAAACTTCAGATTCTTCATATACGTTATAAAAGACCATTGCATGCCAATTTCCCGGTCATTTCTGGATATTTTTGAGTTGCCCCAAAACATTTGAAATTTTGAACAAATATTCGATTTTTTTTCTTCTGTGGAATAGTTAAAACTAGTTGGCACGTTATGAAAAAACACAACTTGTAAAATTGCAGATTTATATTTGATACTTTTGAGTTGCCCCGAACACTTTTTTTGTGAAATATATTAATTTTACAATATAGCAATCATACTGTTATTGTGATAAGATAGAAGTAATTTAATTCTCAAAATAACATGTGAATTGTATTTATTTCATTTTATAAAGCATTTATCAATATTTTCGTTTTGCAAAAATTTCGAATTTACTCGGATTTCATCAATTGGATAAGAACCCATGCAATTCGCTTTGTCAATTTTTGTTCCAAATATTGAAATGTTAGTTTATTAATCAATAATTAATGTTTTTGCTCAATTTCTTGTATGTAAATTCTCATATTATGTTCTTCATTGAGCACCAGACTTCCATAATTGTGGATCAGTACACTGACTACAGTCTCCAGCGGTGCCTAAATTTGAACAATTTTGAGGGGTGGGGGCAACTGTAAACATTGTCGTACCTGTCTGATTTTCCGGCACAAACAGCAAAATAAGCTTTTCTCCAGCTATCTTCCTATTCTAAATGATATAAATCAGAGTTAATGAGTTTCTTGCCAAAATGTAGTAAAAATCTCCAGAAATGTTACTTCTCTGATATTTGAATCGCTTGGGGGCAACTGTTAAATATGTCAGAATTCACTCAAATTTCAGTACACGTACCTTTACTTGTCATATCAACTTTATATTACTATTCCATAAGTAATATCCAAAACGTTATTTTTTGGCACAACCTAATATATATATTTAATATAAGACATACTAAGATGATGACGAATATACATATAAAGCTATACCAATTCATCTTTGTTTGAGGGTGATCGAGTAGACTAAACATTATATATTTTTCTGTATATCAACCTAAATTCTCTTTAGAATTATTTTTCGAGTGTCTTTTTTATTACAGTGCTACAGAAAAAGAAAAACTGGAAAAATTTATGATTTTTTAGGAGATTTGAATATTACAGTTTCAGCTATAATTTAAAATTTATTCTAAATTATAGTATTTTGGTTACAGAAATATATTGTTTGACAGAGAAACTTAATATATTTAAAAAAGAACATACATATGAGTAGAGGGTTAACTCTGTGTTGCCGGAAGGTTTCAATCTCAGAAGAAAATATATATATCATTAATTACTGTTTAATCTTAAATTCAATTAATAAGTACTTTTCTTCTTACATGATTGAAATCACTGAACCATCCGATAAGTAGTAAGTTATTTCAATGTATGTACTTCTAATACACTGACAAAGATTTTATTCAATTAAAGTTTTATTAAGCCAGATCAAATTATATTTTTATTTTTAAGAAGTTTTTAATCATTCTAAGCATATTCAATTTATTTAACAAATATCAAGTCCATTTTCCAATACTATTATTTTCATTTTGTTTAGAAATCTATCTCGAACATCCTATGTTATTATGAAATGATTGAACAATAGATACAAATTCACAATAACATTTTATTCCTAACCAATAACTGTGGGATTTTATCACCAATTTATCACTTCAAAACAAGACCGTTTGACACAGCAGATGTTCGGTAAATTGAAGCAAGTGATAAATACAACAATTAATTGTAAGCCATCGCTACCAATTTACGTCTCGGAGTGAGGGGAATATCGGTACAACTGTTGTATATTTATTGCTAAAAGTGTTATATATTTATTGTTAAAACAATTTTATATTTTTGCTAAAACTACTAAATATTCATTGGTAAAGCTATTATATAATTATTGCTGGAACTATTAAATATTTAATGCTAAAAACTATTATATATTTATTGCAAAAATAATATATATCAAGTCTAAAACTGTTATATATTTATTGCTAAAACTATCATTAATTTATTGCAAAAACCATTATACATTTTTGCTAAAACAACTATATATTTATTTGAATAAAATATTATATGTTTATTGCTAAAACCATAATGAATTTGTTGCTAAAACTATTACTTATATATTGCTAAAACGATTAAATATCTATTACTGATGCAAGCGTATGATTGTTATATTAAAAAAATTCCAAGCTATGCATCTAATGATTTGTTTGAAAAGAATAATAAATAGTTTGAACAAATACGTATAAGAAGTTACGGAAATATTGTTCAAATAATAGATACCGATCTTAACTTTAATAAAAGAGAAAGTTGTAATGACTTTATCTGTCATTCACGAATTTGGTAATATATGTAGTTATAATGCTGATATTAAATTGAATGGAATATAACCCAGGTTACCATTATTCTCGGCGAATGATGTACCAAGATACATTGATACCTTGGAATTTTACAATTCGATATTCAATTCACATCCTGAATGTTAAACTATGATATTGGATTTAGTATCGTAAAAATATATGAATTAAGTGTTGGATGCAAATTTTGGTCTTTATCTGTCTATGAAAAATGAAGCATTTGACCAATGATAGTGTAATTGACCTGATGATGACTTGAAATTACTAATTGAATTGTCCTGCTATGTAAGTCACTTTGACTTGATATAAATAAATTTACTATATTTGCTGTTAAATATGTATTTAGTGAAATTCTGAATCAACCATCGTTTGTTAATGTGCGCAGTGAAGGATTATTCAGCTTTACAATATCGTAAATAACTTCCAATCAGTGCATCTGATTATTTTCGCAGATCACATTGGTTTTTGTTCCTAGACTTTAGATCCAATATGCTAGTAGGTATAATCTATTTCTGAAATGGCCTCTAACATGCATAGCTTATTGTTTCCCCAGACATGTTGAGACACTTAACCAAAATTGGTTGTTGTTCGAGTGAACTTGGTTCTGCAGCAGTGAATTGATTCTAATAATTCAACAGCATTTAAATTGGCATATTAGTTATAAACAAAGATTATTGAAAATAAAGATTATCGAAAATAAAGATTATGTAAAATAAGATTATTGGAAATTGAATTGTATAAGTATTGATTTTTGAAAAGTATATCATACAAATTTTATATTTTCACAATGTATATTTTAACACTATTCTTCGATCCCATTAGGAAAGTTATGATGGAGCAGTAGATTAATAAATGGTGAGAAAGCTACAGTGGGGTCATAGAATATTAAGGGGACCGTCCGTGATTAAATCACTAAATTTTCAATATTTTTTTTATTGCTTAAATAGCTAGTTTATATTACTAAGATTGATCTCACAAAGAAAAATCAGCTGTTTATCACCCCCCTCCCCTTCCACAGGGGTTGGGAGCTTGGAATTTGGCGCGCCATTACATCTGGCACAGCGTGGGTGAGCCGCCTAACTCTTAGATTTGGCACATGCGTGCCTAGCTAAGTGGCCGCTAATTACATCATTGTTTCACAATTGGCTACTGTTATTCAAAGTTAGCCTCTCAGAAGCATTCTAATAAAATAGATCTGGCAGTTGTGGACGAGAGTTCTCAAAGTGAAGGACGCTAAACTCGACAGAGTTCAGTTCGTCACTACTGATACAGCTCTTGTTCATAACTTTGGTAATGTTCATGGCTTTCTTTTGACACGTCTGGGTCTTTCTACTGAAAAGACAACTCTGAAGAGAAGGAATAGTGAGGCTAGTACACCAGCAAAGATGACACCGAAGCGTCGTCGGCGTGATGAGGCTGGACCCTCCCATGACTATCAACCCGGAGGATATTGATGGGTGTTCGTTGTTTTTTTTTTTTTTTTTCTGTAGCGGTTGTTGTTTGGCTATGTAAAACTTTACTACAGAGAATTGGGTGGCACCCAGTGATACCCACTACCTTTGAGTAGTAATAGCGGGGCACTTCGCCCCGCGGGGATTTAGTGCCATACATAGTCCAAATAAAAACTTTGAACTCATTTTTCTTGCAGTTGAAAAATTACTAACTTTTTGGTATTCAAACATGTACTTCTAATACAGTTTTGTAGCTACGGGTGTGCGTTTTTTTTTCATTCGATTCTCCTGGTAATTCTCTACGAAAGCGCGAGGATCGATTTTTGAATTTCGAAATATAATTTTTTTTTTAGAAATATAATTTTTTTTTTTTTAAATTTTAGTTTTTTCACGAAAAATCAAATTTTTCGTAAACTAATTCGAAATTCAAAAATCGATCCTCGGGCTTTTGTAGAAAATCACCAGGAAAATCGAATGAAAAAAACCGCAAACCCGTAGCTACAAAACTATTAGAAGTACATGTTTGAATACCCAGTTCGAAATTCGAATAACTTGTTTTCTATGCGTCTAATCGAAAAAATGCCAAGAACAAAAACATAATATTATTCAATTTTATATCTAGGAACTAAGTTTCATAACCGTAGCTTCATTAATAAATTTGTTTACAAAATTTACGGACGGTCCCCTTAAGAGGGGAAATATTATGGTGGGGCCATAGAAGATAAAGAGAGGAGAAAGATATGGTGGGGCCATAGTGGATTAAGGTAGGTCCTTTATAGCTTCCTCCCTTCCTGGAAGTTGATTCTCAATCCTTGTCAATCCTGTAAGCAAAGTTCCTAATTATTGAACACCTCATATTTTTGATCAGATATAAAAAACTGTATAATAATTTTCGTTAAATGAATTATCATACTTTATTTTTTATTTGAATGAAATTGTGTAACTGTACGATAGCTTAGAGCTTAACCTAATTCCAATAAATCAATTTAGTTTTCGAATGAAAGATAATTCCCAACAATGTAACGCAATTACCGAATATTCCCGTTTCTATCCCTTGTCTGTTGACAGAATTCCTCCCTCTGGAAACACATTACGATAGACTCATTCCATTTGCTTAATAATTGCCTATTTAAAATGATTTTTACTTATTAAACATATATAGAGTTATATAGGGCGGTTACATATTTTCTATCATATGAAATGAACATTTATTATTCAACGTATAGTTATTCATACGATCGAATATGTGAACGTTTCCGATTACTCAAAACTCACCCGATTTCACTACTTTTAGTTCCCTTTGTGGCTAAATTTCGCCCTAAAACTATTTACAAAAATAATTTAGACATAACATAGCAATTCAAAATTTTCATTCAGGTCTTGCATAACCTAAACCTAACATTGAATTGATGTCAAAATTACGTATGTTTACACAGCTCCTAATAGTGCGATTAGATGTAACTTAATGACATCACATCCATTGCATGATGTTAACCTTAAAAATATATGTTCCAATAATTAGTTGATGTCAACCAGTGTAGACCTAATAGAGACTGTAATCTTTGTTTGCAGATACTAGTGAGATATTAGGCTTGGATCAATACTAACCTAAAAGCTGGTAAGACGATATATCTATTCTCTTATCATGTAAATAGATCCTTTAATCTATATGACGCATTCGGTGGAAGAAGGGACTATACCCGGGTAACATGACAATATCCCCTGGAACTGCGTTGGAGTACCGCACCTCCTCTTCAGATCCCACATCCCAAAAGGATGCTGAGCAAATGTACGAATTGTATTCGAAAGGAATCCTAACCTCATGGAACTTAAAGCGAACATAAAAGGATGTTTTTCTTGGATCCCGTGGGAGGCTAGACGAATATGAATATTTTATGAGTGGAACAACAAAGTGAAATACTATCAGAGTAAGTATGAAGTATATTACTATTTATAGGTATCTAAAATATAATTAGGTACATTCATTTGAAATATGATACAAATTAGTAGTAGCTAGTATCTAAATAATATTATTAGTTAATTATAGGTCTGTCTAAACTATTAGAGTGGCCAACCCGACTCCCCTAAGACCCCAGTGTTGAAACGCAACTAGTTGAGGTTGGTTATCTGTGTGTGTGTTATAGCTAGAAGTATTTTTATTCTATATACTGTACCTAGGTATAATAATCTCTAAAAAGAGGAAATAGTTTAAAAATAAACATAATTAAAATGATAAAACTAAGGAGTACCTAATAGGGTCACAGAGTTAAATTGCGGTCCTTTAATTTCTAATTGCAGCCCTATTAAGAGAGTCTCAAAATCCCTTTGAAAGTAATTTAAATTGAATTTTTTAGTATCATATAATAAGCTCAATTTGTGCTAGATTTTATTTATTTCAAGAGTGCTTTGATGCCAAGATGGTTTTTAATGTTTCTGAGATAAGAGACCGCAGTTAGTTAAAATGCCACTATTTACATACTTGACCCTAGGTAGGTAAGTAGTCTGCGTATGCAGTAACTATGTAGTCTGCGTGAGTAGGTGTGTAGCTTGCTTTGGTATGTAGATAGGGTCACGCAAGTAAATTGCAACCCTTTAATTTTTAATTGCGACCCTCTCAATAGGGTCTCTAAAACATTCTGAACCGAAATTACATTAAAATTTTGCATAGCTATCAAAAGAAGCGCAGTGCATGCTATAA
This sequence comes from Caprella mutica, assembly GCA_947561585.1. Classification (NCBI taxonomy): domain Eukaryota; kingdom Metazoa; phylum Arthropoda; class Malacostraca; order Amphipoda; family Caprellidae; genus Caprella; species Caprella mutica. The sequence goes on from CANNZV010001079.1 coordinate 523,882, forward strand.
TTTATAAATTTACATTTTTAACGTGTGTTATGAATGTATTATGTTTCTGTTTGCCGCAATTTACCTGCTTGACCCTACGCAGACTAATTACCTACCTAAGCAAGTGTGGGAAATTACACTGTTTAAGGCGGGGTAATATTACAAATATCTGAATTTAAAACTCCAGATATTACCTAACTTAGTAATTGTAACGGTTAATTAAAGTAAAGGAAGTTGTACCGTGAAATCAATAATATGAGGTTACTGTTCAAATTACACTCTTGTTCAAAATTTTAATTTGTTTTCAAATAGGTACTAGGGTAAGTTCCGAGTTACCGGACGGTTCCATATTTTTTATCATTAAGAATAAGGTACAGTCACAATAACTAGTATTTAACTATAATTATAAACTAAACTCAATGATCGAAAATGTGGAACCTTCCAATAACTCAAAACTCACTCTAGATTGAGCAAAACCTACTCTACTCACTGTTAATCACATTTTAACAAATTTCATAATTGTATTAGAATCTAGATACTATAAAATAGTACATCTCCCTTGTTTTTTTTATTAAGTACATCCGTAATCTACTATAATTTCATATACAAAGGCAGATTAAAATTTTATAGACATGAACATATTTTCTTTTAATTACTATATTTGTGTCAAAAATCTAGAAGGTTCATTAGCCTAGTAAGCAACAGGCCATCCAAAATAAAAATTAATGCGATACAGAACTCCTATGGATGTTCCAGTTATATCCTATGAAGCAGTACCCAACATCCCTATCACATCCTCCCCGAACATTACATATCCTCCTCGGAACACCAGGTTAATTCCTGAGAGGAATTCCTCCGCACTTTACAAAAACGGAACACCTCTCGAACTCCGCACCTGAAATACAGGGGATGTGCGAAGAGGAATTCCACGGGATGTACTCCGGATATAAATTGTCACTTGGGTAAGCCACATTTATATTGTTCAGGAGAAGCATCCAAAGTTTGTAGATATAATGTAGGTGATTTACTGAGATATAATGGACGATTAAGATATTTTTATCATCCTTTCTTAAAATACTGATGAAACAAATAAAACTTTCAGAATTTATATTTAGTTACAAGGACAAGTTCTACATGAGAATTATGATTGTTAAAAGCTTCATTGTCAAGCTTCGTGGCTCAGAGTCTTAGACCCTTCTTCCACCAAACGTTAATTATAATTATAATTTTTTATTCTTACTGATAATACTACTAGTATTTGTATACCCGTTATATTAAATGAATTCTTAATGGATAAACAACAAGTTCTATACAATTATGTTCAATTGAATAATTTAAGTTATAATTTGGGTTGTATTACAGCTTGCAATAATAATAATTATCAGTATTAAAGAATAAATAATGCATTAACAAACTCAATGCGTTAATAATTCTTATGGCTACAAATAACAATTTTCATCATTACAAATTAAGGTGTATACTGTATAATAAATACATATTACTTAAGTTATCGGACCCAACATATTTCTCATAACAAACAGAGATGCAGTAGCTATAAACAAGTAAATTGAAACTCCAGGGGTGTAGTGTTGTATTTTTTTGTACAAGTGTGAAAAACAGGCATAAAAGTGGAATTAAGACGTAATAGACTATATTTGTACTGTACTATCTAACTCAGATTGCATTTTTTTTTTGGATTTCACGTGTAACAGATGGACCTCTGAGTGAAGTTCTTTTGTATTATTTAATTTATCTCATCACCTTTTATTAGCTAGTGTCTATTTTCGTCACATATATTGGTTCATGATTGTATTCCCGTAGTAACTATACTGCATCCATGAGCATTGTCAATGACTGGTGGTAGGTGACTTTATTCATGTTCAAGGAGACTCGTTCGAGTGAAAATCATATTTTATTAATTAATTTACCTTATAACCATAGAATAATTTTTGTCTCTTCTTCATATTTTTTGGTAAGTGATTTTATTCACTGAGTATTTTCTGCATCCATTAGCTTTTTCACTGACTGGTGGTGGGTGACTTTCTTCATCTAACAACTTTTCTCTATGACTGCTTCTTCGAGGTCACCTGCATTAATTTTTACTTTGACGTAAGAGATATGCTACTGCATGTTTTAAACTAGCCTTAACCGTAACCAACTAATATTCATATAATGTCTGGACATAATATATTGACATTGAATTAATGAATATATATGTACTACTCACTGTGGTAAAATCGTAGGAATAATTGATTAAATGAAGCAAGGTATATTATACATACGAGTATTTTCTACAATATGTATGACAATGGCAAATTACTCTCGTCACTCCTGCTTTTTAACCCTAATGAGTTTGACCTGTGTTTTCTTAGCACATCCTTTTCAAAAATCTCTAAATATTTCATATCATTCCTTTACATTTATCGCCTTTCTTGACATAGATACCAAATATATTTTTGTACATAGAAGTTTAAAAATATTTACATATCGGCGAAAATCAGCGTAAAATGCATTTTGGTAACTACTCAACACACTACAGTCCACGTTTTAATGGAGGACAATCACAGCTCTGCTCTCTCAGCAGCCAATTTATTATAAACCAACTTATTTATTTCTCTTTATATGTTCAATATTTTTTATTTGATATTTGACCGATTCATTTAGTATATATACTAACAATTTGTTAAAAAATACAGTACCGTTGATTTATAAGTAAGACATGTATTTTTAAGCACATGACGTGTGTTTGACGTGTGTTTTCTAGTCACATCTTACCTTATATCTTTCATGTAATAACTATAAATTTATTGGCCTTTCTTGAATTTTATTTTAAATACATAGTTTTGTATTTAAAATTTAAAAAATATTTACGTATCAGCGTAAATCACGTTAATTATGAAATTAATTGTAATGTGGTGATGTTTGGCATCGTAGAAATACAGTTTAGGTAGCCAATAAGTACGAACTTGTTCACTGTTCATGTTTTCATGGAGTACATGCACATGTGCGAGCTGTGATTTGGTCACACTCCATCCAATTACAGTTTTGCTATCCCAGTTGCCAATGTCTTACATACCTATGTATTTATTTCTCCTTATATGTTCAATATATTTGCTTGAACTTGGTACAAATTAGTTTAATATATACTGAACTTAAAACATTATTGTGGATCTTTCAAAATCGATATTTTGTTTATAAAATGGTTAATTATTCTAATTTTGCTGATTGCAATTAGATTTATTTCAATACACTGATATAGTGATACGTTCATTAGTGATACATTCATTAACACCTAGTTTGACAACATCTAACAACCATAAGAGCTTCAACAAATGTTTCCCCATTACCCTCACTTTCTTCTAGTTCTCCATCACTTTCTTCTCAATTCCAAACACATTCTCCATAAATTTTCCCTATTCCCCATCACCTTTTCCCATCCCCATTAAAGTCAATTTTTTTCCAATTTTCACTCTTAGGATTATAACTGCTGTACTTAGAATGGGGAGGAGGAAAAAAAATCTCCACCCTGCACCTCTTTTCACTGTCGTGTAATCCATTTTTTGTAAAAAATGTTCCATTTTGGAAAAAATCGATGATATTTAAAGTGATTTGGGAATGGGGAAAATTGATGGGAAATGGGAAAAAAGTGATATGGATTCTGAGAGGAACTGACAGGGAATGAGGAGAAAGCGAATGGGAATATATAAAAAAAACTATGGAGAATGTAGAGAAAATGATGGGAAGTAAATCTGATTGCAATCAACAAAATTGGTTTAATTATCATTTTTGTAAACAAAATTTCGATTCTGAAAAATCCATAATAATTTTCCAGTATCGTATACTAACAACTTATAGAAAATACAGTACCGTAGGTTTATAAATAAAACATGTGTTGTTGTAACACATAATTATCAAACCTGCTCGTTCATTTTGAGAGTCAAACTCATTAGGGTTGATACTAAACAAAATAATGGGATGTCGTTTCCAGAAGGGAGTTATCAGTGGAAAAATTATCATCACCGATCATCATATAATAATCAATAATTTATCACAAATTAAACATATTCATAGTGTATCATTTTTCGTTGGATATATTTAAACAGGAAATATATGATGATAATATCTGAAATCACGATCGATTACAATCTATTTTACCTTAATCGACGGTCTCCTGTTGTTAAATTTTCCGAATGGAATTACATGAAGCAGAATCTTTCACAACTCTTAGAAGAATAATTAAAAATAAAAGTAAAGGAAGATGATAGGTCATATAATATATGTAATTGTGACTGGATTTAATATTCAAGTTAGATAGATGCAAACGTAATAGATATTGCTAATGCATTACACCTTATCTCAATAATATATACATTTTCATCTATTTAGCATCGCTATTTGGGAAATAAATAAAGATGAAGGAGAGATAATTCCGGTGATGTAAATTATATAATGATTTCCATGGAATAAGCTGAGAAATAAATAAATGAATGAGTGAACTCTTCATAGAAGCTCTCAATTATCTAAACATTCTCTTCTGAATGATTATCTGACCTGATTTTTACAATAGAATGCGATTATATAGTAAATGAAAATTTAAAAAATTAGGCTATTAAATTTTACTGTCAACTGAATTTAAATTTGACATTTTTTATAATATTAATTTATAATATTTATAATATTAATTTTTTATAATATTAATTTCTTTAAATATTGATTTCTATTCATTTGAGACATTTTTTATTTTAGATAATTTTTTTTAAATATTTATGTAGTTCAATTCCCAAAATACTTTTCCATTTTTATCATTTATTTAAAAGTTCCATTCTCGAAATAACTGCATTCTGCTATCGTACAATAAATGTGCGTCGAAATTCACCGACTCCTATCACCGATCTCTCCTAATTAATGACAACATGTCAATCACGATAAAGCAGGAAAGATTCATCAACGATACTATTTTTGGATGAAAATACCTTGTTTTCTCAGACAGAATTGTAATCCACTTATACATGATTTTGCTCTTACTAGCGTAAACAGAAATCTAACTGAAGAGATTTGAGCTATTTATGGTGGGGCCTTCGAAGATTATGAGATCCCAAAACTTAATAATTATTCTCGTTCCCACCCTAATTATTCCTCCCTTGGATAGGATTATATATTGATTTTAAACTAATTTTTATAATCTTCAGACATTTTTTTCAATCTGCAGACCAGATTCTATTACCTTACCAGTTTTTTTTTACAATTTTCCGATATGTTATTACAAACTTCAGACCAGTTCTTATAATCTTCATACCAGATTATACAATCTTCATACCAGATTATATCTTCATACCAGATTATACAATCTTCATACCAGATTATACAATCTTCGTACCAGATTATACAATCTTCTTACCAGATTATACAATCTTCAGACCAGTTTTCCAATCTTCAGACTAGTCTGTATAATCATCAGACCAGTTTTTATAATCTTCAGACCAGTTATTACAATCTCCAGAACAGTTTTATAAGCTTCAGACCATTTTTTTACAATCACCAGACCAGTTTTACAATCTTCAGACTATTTTTTACAATCTTCAGACCAGTTTTTACAATCTTCAGACCAGTTTTTTACAATCTTCAGACCAGTTTTTTACAATCTTCAGTCTAGTTTTTACAATCTTTATTCTAGTTTTTGCAATCTTCAGACTAGTTTTTACCTCTGGTAATACAGAGTTTAAGTCAGTAATCTGATAAACTTTTACTTTCAAAACTGCTCCTAGAGGCACTTTGTATATTGTTATCTTAGCACAAAAAGCCTAATTACATGCTACTAAAACTATGTAATTAATTAGCTGGTTAGCATTTTTTTAAGTATATTAGGGTAAATTACGCTATTCTGATCTTTACGCAATATCGTAAATTTATTACTTATAATATGTACATATATACTAGCAACTTGATTGAACGTCTCAGAACGGGGGTTTAATTAATTCATTTTAACACTTAGCTATATGAATAAAGAAACTTTTTTTAACAAATAACTGTACGAAAATACCCAAATTAATCAACCTGATTCAAACGTTTTTACGTTATTTTGGGTTAAGAAATAATAAAAATCATTTTCCTTAATTTGATTATTATCAAGTGACAATGTAATTTTGAGCAGATTTCAAAATAAAGTTCGGTAAATTCCTATTTTTCCATCATCAATCAAACTCTACAAGCTTAAATAAGAATGAGAAGTTAGAAGGAATCATTGTTATATAGTGCAAAGAATATAAATGTCTGAATTCACCTCAAGAACTATAAATGTCTCTCCATTGTTGTTGAAAATGTGCATCTGATCGCAACTTCACTTCAATTTGACCACTTGTGACAATCCTCTCAAAGAACAGATTGATTGGAATAGAACATAAATTTGGAGAGTCTAGAGTGGAATGATACCCAAAGAATGTACATACTTTGTAATAGAATTAATAAGCAGAAACAGATTTCGAGAATCTTGCGTTGAATAGAACCTATAGTAGGTTCAGATTTCGAGAGTCTAGAGTGGAATAGAACTTATAGCAGGACCAGATTTAGATAGTCCAGAGTGGAATAAAACTTATAACAGGACAAGATTTAGAGAGTCTAGAGTGGAATAAAACTTATAGTAGGAACAGATTTAGAGAGTTTAGAGGGGAATAGCACATATAGCAGTAACAGATTTAGAGAGTTTAGAGTGGAATAGAACCTATATTAGGCACATAATTCGAGAGTCCAGATTAGAATAGAACTTACAGCAGGAACAAATTTAGAGAGTCTATAATAGAATTGAACTAATAGCAGGTACAGATCTGGAGAGTCTAGAGTGCACTAGAACCTATAGCCAGTGAAAAGCTGTTCTTCTGTCGCAAATTTGAAGAAAATGAACATTAAATATGTATACCCTTGAAAATATTTCTTTTTTTCAGAGGTGGTATGGGTATTCCTTTTTTCATTAATCTACTAATTCTGAATGAATATGTTGTTTCAATACATTTTCTAAATGAATATTTTCATCATAGAATTTGAATTTCTTTTGGAAACAATATATTCATCATAAATCAATTAATTACATTCATCCATACAATAAATATATGCTCAATGAACTAAAATATTATTAAATTTGAATCTTTTTAATTTCAATATTGAGATTTTCTAAGACTATTACTCTTTAACCATAGAAACCTAGGGACTGGTCCATGCGCGCCAGTCCTCATGAAAAAATATTAATAATTTTATTTCTAAACCGATTTGGAAGCTGTCTTTTCCTAACTTTTACTTTTCAACTTAGTTACATATGATTATAGAAAGAGAATGTAATAAAATGCAAGATACTCCTATTATGAGCATTTATTCAAATATACAGGGTGTCTGAAAAAACCTGAAATACAACTTTAAGTTAGTATATTTCAAAAACTATTGGAGGTACATGTTTTTTTTTTGCATCTTTTTAATTGATGAAGTTTTCTCCATAAACAGTTAAATTTTCATTCAGTTTTATTCATTTTTGTGAATGTTATAAGGATTCTATTGATGGCTGATGAAAATAGCCTTTAAACAAATAGTTAGAAAATCTAAGAAATATTAATTTTTCATCTTTGCTAATTAATTTTATTTTGGATGAATAACTATTCTTTCGCGTATACCAATGGATGTGTAAATATCAGATGAAGGTTTTTATAAAGACTAATTATTGAAAAGTCGATTTGTTGAGATTATATAACAGTTTTAGTGAGGACTGGCGCGCCTTGACCAGTTCCTAGGTTAGTGAGCAAACTTTTAAGGGCTAGGTTACTTGGGTTAATTCACATTAGGAATTAATATCATTTTAATTCAATGCATAGTCAAAGTATCTCCATAATGTAATACTTACTTTGGAATGATTGATATGTCTATTTGAAATATGGTTAATGGTTATTGAAGACTATAATCATTTAAAAAATTTATCTGGATATATTAGGAATTTCTATTGAGCTGACACCAGCTTCTGTTGCCTGAAAATTACAGATAACACATATAGAACAAACAAATAGTTTTACTCGATTACCACTTTCAACGATTTAGATTGAATTAAGATATTATTATTATTTTATTTCATTCTAAATTATTCTTTGAAACTTATTATTATATTATCACCCGATATATTTTTAGTTTACTTTTATTATTCTATAGTTATGAAATTCTTTTTTATATATTTTTTTTATATATTTTATATATTATTCATTTGAAATTGAAATCTTTATTGAAAACACGAACAATGAAACATACATCAATAAGCAACTAGATAAAATAAATATATTCAATACATATTTGTGAGTAATATATGTACAATTGTACATGTTTTCAAGCTCATAAAGGTGGCCTTTTCAGGCCATTCGGTCAAAAAATATAGTCTAATTTTACCTGTTCTCTAGTTGCTCACTCTGTAGGTAAAAGGCTACACTACACTCATGTTGCTTACTCTGTTGGTGTAAGGCTACACTGTACCATAGTTGCTCACTCTGTTGGTATAAGGCTACTCTGTACTCGAGTTGCTCACTCTGTTGGTATAAGGCTATACTGTACCATAGTTGCTCACTCTGTTGGTATAAGGCTATACTGTACCATAGTTGCTCATTCTGTTGGTATAAGGCTATACTGTACTCGAAATTCTCTCTCAGCTGGTATAAGTTCTTACAACGCTACAATCTTGATAATTTCTGACATCCTCGTACTCTCATATTTCAGAAACTTCCTTCTGCCTATTGCCGTAATTTGAAGGACTTGAGTGCTATTAACTACACAGTGTGGAAGAAATTGTTAGAAAATATTCATAAACTATTCATGTTTTAATTGAAAAGAAATAATATTTCCATCAAGAAACTAGAAGGATATTGACCACTTAATTGGAAATTTATATCTTCATATTTTATAAATGATTTAGTAGTTAAAATATTTTCATTGTCTTTAATTATATCACTGATAAATTTGATTTAACCAGAAAGATATAATTACTTAAACTGAATGAAAAAACGTGAGCTTTGTAGTACTACTATGATGTATCAATGCTAATGTTTTAAATGCATTGGTTTTACTGAGATTACAAATTATAAATCAAATGTATATAAATATTTTTTTTATTTAGCTATTGCATATATATCTTCAAACGACAGTTCAAAGATATAATTAAATCCTTGATAGATGAAACGATTCATTGTTTCTCCCTAATTAAAATTTCACTGAAAAAGTATAATCCAACACTCGAATCTCTATTGAAAAATCTGAGAATCAGGTGGCGTTCAATTTGTAAATTTAACCACCTTCCATTTTTTTTGTTGCGTTCCTCAGTAGAATTTTTGAAATTGATTCCCTGTGATGAATTTTGTAATAAATTATACTGAGATACGTGGTAGCACAAAGAGAATACTTTGAATTTTATAAATAAATACAAATTCATAACTTCCTACTTCAGATATATACGTAAGTAAAGTTACGTTATTCCACGCAATCTACTATAATTTTCTTTTATAATATGAATATACTGGCATTTTGGTGCAATGTCTCACATTGACTGTTAACTTAAAATCATTTAAACATTATATGAATAAAATAAAAATCACATTCACCATTGATACCGTTTTTTTGCAAGAATTACTGCATGATTCATCACCCCAAATTATTTGATTAAAAACACTAAGTTTGCTCGTTAGAAAAAAATCAGAAGGTTAGAAAAATTATAAGAAACATTAACAGAAAATTCTGACAGAAAATTTTATTTAAAAAATATCAACCAAAAATTTCAGTCATCCAAAGTAACTGAATTCAGTCGAATATGCAGCGTTGGATCAAGATAAAGTCAGGGGAGAATTAGAAAAGTTCTTCCGAGTGTTTATATTACCTAATCCAATTAAGAGAAAAGGTGCTAGCAAATATTCCTTTATCCAATCATAGATAATAGGTACTAGCAAATATTACTTCATCCGATTACAGAGAATAGGTACTAGCAAATTTTATCTCATCCGATTACAGAAAAAAGGTACTAGCAAATATTACCTTATTCAATTACAGAGAATAGGTACCAGCAAACTGAATGGGTATCTTAACCTCTTTCAGCCACTTCAAAGAACTTAAATGCTGGCAAAAGTTTTCGTTATCTGGAGACACTGTAAGAGATTACAACTTTCAACTGTAAACAGTTCCAAGGTTTCTTGTGTTCGAGAATTTGAAGATTATAGAAATTTTATCCAATGCAATTTAAATAAGCTGTCAAGCTTTTTAAGCTTCACAATTAAAAGAATATTAAAATTAAACTAGAAAATGAAATTTCACAATATATCGTAATATATATTATTTTCTAAGGAGTAAAACATCAAATTTTTATTGTTGATAATATACCGAGTTATTCTTCTCTTTTTGAATATTCATATTTATATTAAATGAATAGAAAACGAAAAGAGATCATGATATTCGTGTTCATCATAGCAAGATGAATGATAATGTCAATTACGTAAATTTCTTACAGTAAAAATTGAAAACATAAAATTTTATTCTTCGATTAGGTATTCATTATGAAAAAAGTATTGAAATATCAAGAAGTAAATATAAATATTAAGAAACTAAAAATAATTGAAAATATTAAGAAATTTAAAATTTAAAAATCACACAATTATTTCAAATAAGTTACATATGAAATGATTGATCATTGTTCTATACTGGTTAAGTCCTTAGTTATCAGGCAATTCATTTTTTTTGTTATCAGGCAATTCCAAAAATAGTTTATTATCATTATTATTCAACAAATATATATTTTATTATATTTTGATATTGTTTATCATATGGAATTTACCGTTGTTTAATAACATGGACTATAGCAGGGGTGGGCGAATACAGCACTAAGTGCTATTTTGGCCATCGGGGCGGCCCCACTGCCCACCAAGGAAAAAGTGCTTTGTTTTCTTCCAAAGAAAATTTAGAATTTTTAGCCATAACTGCTCTATGATTTAAAAGGATAATATAGAAGAGGATGGTCAACTATTTGAAGAACAGTATATTTTTAATGTATAAAAAGTTCTTAAAAAAATATTACAACAGAGATGAAACAAAGTACATAAAAATATTAGGAAAAATATTAAAACAGAGAGAAAACAAAGTATAGGAAAGTATTAGAAAAAATATTATGGAAGAGAGGAAACTAAGTATAGAATAACCTTCAGAAAAAACATCCAGCATTGAGACACATATCTGAAGAAAACCGAAATTCAGCAGATGAAAGGTATCGAAAACTCTGTCAGAATTTCAAATAATCGATTTTTGTGCGTGTGGTATATAGACAAAGAAAACATTTTTATCTCTAAGCATATATGAAATACCTTAACCGTAACATTCTTTTTATTAGTATTGATATATTCCAAATTTCTCTCTTGAATCGGTGTGAGAATTAATTTTATTCTAATTCTTGTGTGTTTTCCTCTGCATTTGAAATAGGACATGAACAGCTGATGATTTTTTCAGGTATGAAATATTTTTTTTAGAGTGAGAAATATGTTAAATTGGTAAATGCACAGTATCCGACATGAACCATTTATTAAACTTTAGCAAGTTATGTAAAAACTGTTCATTTTACGATATGAAGTTTAATATATTTTCATTGTACCGAGTCATTCATTTTGAATGATACGTTCCACTTAATTTTCCGTGGTGAAATCTACTTTAAATCCTAAGAGTCATCATTCTAATTTGGTCTGCGTTCACTTTACTGACTTTCCCGAATATATATCCATTACAATTTTTTTCCTCATTTAATATGGTAATGCTCTGACAAAATATACACACAGACACAGTGATTATCCAGAGCTGATAAGCCAATGACATCTGAACAAACAAACATTTTTACGATTGATATTTTTCATTGCTTATCATTCGCATGAGCAAAGATAATTAGGTGTTTGTAAGATATATCCTCATAGACTTTTGATAGTGTAAGTCTTGAGTGATCAGAATTATTATATAATTCTAAATTTGATCGAAAATGTGAAATCGTACCAAAACTCGGTAATCATCAGATAGCAACAGTCGAAAGAGGCAAATTATGGCTTACACAAAATTAAAAATAGGATTTAATTCCATTTGATGATTATGTTCACATCATTTTAATTCAACAATGCAATGTGAACAAAGTAACGGAATATTGAATCAGAACTTTCCTAATGTTGATGAATTGGATTTTCTTTCAAAGAATAGAGTAATGAAACAGTTTACACAAGCTTAATTATATTTCTTATAAATTAACGGGTGGACATTTTTCAATGAGTATTATTATAATCTATTTTGTCTTGTTACTATCAATATACATTTTACAATAATTCTCATTTGGAATTTTATATCTGCTAACTATTTTTTGAAATAAAATAAGTATCATTGGTTTGCAACCAAATGTTTAGAAATATATTGTGTAGGATTTTATTTTGTTGCCTTGAAAATCTATTCCATACGTTGATGATGCATATATAATTCATTATATTGTATATCACTTACTTAATTGTTTTTACGGTGAAAGTGATTGATTTGATGCGTTTAAGCTTACTTTAATCTCTGTTAAAATAGCAAGTCAATTTAGTTTTCATGTATTTGCTGTTGTTAATTAATCCTCTTCAATGTTTTGAAATTAACCCATTTATGCCGATAAAAAAATCATTGTGTAGTTGAACCACGAGTATCACATATGTTGAAATATATGTCCATAACAACCATAAAATATGTTTCTTTTGTCTAGATTATATTTGAATCAAAAGTTATATACTAAAAACCATTGTTGCGTAAACGCAACGGTCGGCATCATAGAGTACCGTTTTGTTGCAATAACGCAACGTCAGGAATAGCAGGTTCGGAAAAAAATAATTATACATATGTATTATCAGTTTAATCGCAATACAGTGTGTGTAAGTGAACATAAATATGAAAAGATATTCTAATTATAAAATGAATTATCTTTAAATGCATTTTCATAGACATTGAAATGAAATTGGTAACATAAATACATAACACAAATACTGATAAAGTTCCTTTTTATAAAAATATATTCCGAAAAATTATATAGAAATAGTAACATTGATATTTCCATTGATGTAACCATATGCACATTTTTCCTCATCACAGCGTGTTACTTTTTTATTCTTCGTGGTAAGCCATTGAACATTTTTGGTGCAATCCAACTTGGCATTTTGAGCATGAAAAGTAAGTCTGGCTGTTACATTGTTTACACCTCCGTCGTCTGGGTGGTTCGACTTTTACAATATTGTGTCCAATATTATCCGTCCTGGTGTTAGTGGAGGAACGACTAGCATCCACTAATGTTTTGCTTCGCCCAGGATGCTTTGATGGAATTCCATGAGACTTCAAAATATCTTGAGCAACTGACCTCGTGAATGCGAGGAGATCATTAGAGTACCCTCCTTTTCTTGCAAATAACCATGCATTATTCATGCATACTTGCAAAAGATAGGAAATGATAGGAAAATACCATTTTTTGCCCCTGATTCCAGCACGATAACTAGATACGTTTTGGTCAAGCCTATCAACTCCACCCATATTAGAGTTATACTCTTTAATAAGTTTTGGCACAGGAATGTTGACATGTTTCCCCTCTGACATAGAAAATCTTCTAGCACTCCCCATTGGTGACACACTGTGCTGATTAGAAGCAATTGTTACAACTCCATTGTCATTCCATCTGGTGACAACAACTTTCGCATCATTGTTTCTGAAATACTCTACGCTACCCCTTGCCTTCTTTTCAAATGATTTGACACAGGTAAACGGACATTTTTCTGTCCTATTGGAGCGCAATGTGCCTGTAGCTCCATGTCCTCTTGCATCAATTTCTTCTACCAGTTTGACAGACGTAAAATAGTTGTCAAAATAAAGAGAAAATGTATGACCGTCAAATGCATTCTGCAGCTTGTCTAACATATTCAATATCACCTCTCCACCCAGACCAAATGTCTTTCGATACTCGCCTGCAGCCGCCACATCTTTTGCTTGACGTCCTTGGTACAAGTCAATGAAATACGCATAACCGAGAGGATTAGCTGAAACCCATGCTTTGTACCCCCAACGAATGGGTTTCCCTCTTATGAACTGTTTGGTGGGATGCCGACCAAAATATGGAATCATTGATTCGTCAATGGAGATGCAGTTTGCTCCCAATGCTTCTCCAAATGATAAAAAACGCTGATTCAGCATACCCAGTAATGGGCGAACTTTTGCGTATTTATCTGTTGTATCAAGATTGTTATTGTCTGCAACATGTAAATACTTCATAATTTCTTCAAAACGATCCCGTCGCATTGACGAAGCAATGAATTCATTATGAGTATCAGGTGCACGCTCCCAGTATAGTCGACGGCGAGGAACTGTGTTATATCCGGACACAATCAATATACCTAAGAAGGCTTTCATTTCTCCACAGGTCAAACGAAATGTATGATCACCTTTATTTATGGCATAACGAACAGTTTCTTTTGTCATCAAATCAATTATTTCCACGTCGATGAATAATTCAAATATTTCACAAGGTGTCCGTAACTTATGTGCCGATGTAGGGTTGTAAGGATATTGCACCATGTTAGAGATCCCTTGTATATCTTCTTTCACCCATTGCCTCAGTTTACATGTTTTTCTCGGTCTAGTAGATTTTCCTTTTGCCTCATTATCAGGAATATTGGGTCCGATTTCTGATAAAACGGCTTCGGCAAGTAAATGAGATCTAGGTAGGTTATCCATCTCGACATTATTTTCTTCTCCTGAATCTTCGTCAGTTTCACGACCATCGTCAGGGGGGGATATATAAACATTGCAAGTATCAACCTTTTCCTTCACTATAGTGACAGAGTTGTCCTCTTCCTCATCAGATCCTTCAGATTCTACTTTTTTTTCTAATTCTTCTAATATTTCATTCAATGTCAAGCTATAGGAAGGAAGAACACAAAACATTAGATAATTTTCAAAATATGTTAGAATTGTGAAAAAAATCAGTACTGAAACCTATTATATAAATATATACGAATACTGTAAATTATGGAATACTTATCCAATGTTTATTCTATAAAAATCATATAAGTGTTTGAATTGCTTATCATGTTTGTATCCGTTTTTAATAAATCAACATTTGAACAACAAGTTCCTAGGTTGCATAAATGCAACATTCGTGGTCCCCTATAATGCCGACCGTTGCGATAATGCAACATTGATATTTTCAAAATTTCAAGCACCCTAAAATGTATTCTATTATTTATTTATTTAGAAATATAAGAATCTACCATATTCCTTATGTATTAAAGAAAAACATATATATCACTCAAGTGTGTACCATAGATGCAAATAAATAAATACCTTTTCATAGTCGATGCCATGATAATTGAAAATAAGGTCTTTATTCGAGAAGCTGTCAAATTTTATCTGAAGAATTCTGAGAGCTCAAACGTGACACATTCGATAGCTCTGAGTGTCTGCTTGGAACTGAACCTAGTATTGTTATTGCCACGCGCTGTTGAGTGCATACAGGTTCAGACAAGTAGCGACATGTTTTGTGTTGCGAAAATGCAACGAGCGGCATAAATGGGTTAATAACAACCTATAAATTGATCACTATGACCTATGAATTTTAATGTAGTTTCTACTGTTGTTTGCAATATAATTTGTATTAAAATAAAATTTTAAATTATATGTATTCACTGCAATTAGAAAGAATCCACAAATTCGGCAACATTATACTCTGTTTTAAATCATAATCAAGAAAGGTTAAGATGTTACATGTTGTTAACATATTGCTGAACGTAATTTATATACAAAATATGTAAAATAATGGACCATCACTTTATTATATTGATTTACTGTTGTTTTGAATATTTTGTGATACATTAAACTGATTATTATTTTATACTAAATTAAGAAGAAAAAGGATATATGTTCTAAATAAATAATCCAAAAATGAACCTAGATTTTTATTTTACCTAAAAAAAATCAAAATCTTATGAAAGGTTGAGATGCTACAATGCATTATGTTTGCCTGATATTACAAATTGTAACACCCAATGCTAATTATCGAAAATATAATATTTTATAATGAAATTCGGTAAATAATTAATCAGTGTAATGAAAAATTCATGACGATCTTTGACTTCAAATTATTGAACATAAAATAGATATGAAAGAAAATTGACAATTTTTATTTCTATGATATATCAAACACTTTACAATTATTCAAAAAAATCACAGTAATCTTAATAAATACTTATTCCAGTTGAACAAACTATCAAAAATTCTAGTTATTCACACTAACACACATTCCTGTTGTCAATATTCCTGTTATCATTTCATTTCTATGTAGTACACAGATATGACATGTGAATAAAGAACATTTGGGACACCTACATTGATACAAAGTGTAAATTGATGTGAATATCACCTCGAACTAAAGGAAAGTACCACTTATTATTACTGTTTGGATATCAAAATATCTTGCGGAAACATTCTTGGAAGAAAAGGCGTCTATAATGACACTGTGGAATGAATTGAATTCACTTGCTCAATGAAATTTTATCCTAAAGTTTCATTAAAAAATATACGAAACAGAATTAATTTTTGGGGACCGCCCCCAAAATTTTGAAAAATATTTATTATTGAAGTTATGGTTCTGAAACTTTGTATGTATATATAAAATTGAATTATCTATCGTTTTTGTTCGTCACATTTTTTCGATTAGACCCATAAAAAACGAACTATTCGAATTTCGAACAAATTTCGAACCATTTTCAAAGAAACCCCACCTGTTTTTTGGTTGAAGCTAGAGCATTGCGGTTTTTTGCATTCTATTCTCCATACTGATATCTACATTATATTTGCCTTCGATTTTTGATTTTCGAATGGGTTCTCTAAATTTCGGCTTTTTCATAAAAAGTAAACCAAAAATTTTGAAAATAATTTTTTGTCGGAAAAAATTTTCTACAACAAATTCGAAAATCAAAAATCGAAGTGAATCATATTGTAGATATCATTATGGAGTATTGAATGCAAAAAATCGCAATGCTCTAGCTTCAACCAAAAAACAGGTGGGATGTTTTGAATTACAAGATTTGTAGATATCAAAATTAGTAGGAATTTCCTTTCAAAGTTTGATGATCTGACATGCAGCGTCCATCCACTTCGAAGGTTTAGGGGCAACTGACTAATATCTCTTTGCATTCATTGGTGTGGGCGTGCTACACGGGTATGTTAGATACCAGATATAGCGATATAATCAATTATTACGAATTATAATTGGCTGAGAGATGGTTTTTAGAGTACATATTGACTCCCTACCCCCGGCCCACTTTTCCCTTTCTTCCTCTCCCCAGGGGGTTATAAAGCAACTATTTACACAATAAAAAAAAAAGATAAGATTTTGAGATTGCTTCGGGGGCGGTCCCCTTAAATAAACATCTCTGCAGAAGAATTTCTTTACAGGTTTAATTATATAATAGCTATCAATTCGTATGAAATATGAATTACTAAATTTAATATTTCACTAAATTCTATATATAATCGGATGTAGAAAAAAAATCTACCTTGAGAGAATGTTCAACTAAAGCAAATATTTATCAAGCAATGTTCAATATCCTTTAATAATGTAACCAATTATAATACAATTTATATTCATATACAACAGTTTTATTCAATGCATTTCTAATCGTAAATTTTTATTTTACTTTTTGATTATCCCGCTATGAATTCCTATAATTGGTTCAGGAATTTTCCAGTTTAGAGAGATATATAGTCGGAAAATAATAATACCATCACAGGTCCTTTATCGATATGAGACTGTAATCGATGATTCGCCAGGAATGCAATATTAGTTTGTCATAAATTTATATATTGTCGTCTTTCGTCAGACATTTCAAATGACAACATTTTAGATTACGATATTTCATCATAAAAAACTAATTATATCAATGGACAATAAAAGACGATCTGAGGCATCATTTTTTCCAAATACTTAGAACTGAGATAACGTTAACTCCAAATGTGAACTGTAAAGAGAATTGAATAGGTCATATAAGAAGCTGCTACCTCTGTCTTTGGAGAGCAATAACGGGAAAATAAGAATAACAACATTGTTACTTACTTTAAATGTTTGTTCTTATGGAATTAGGTTTCCAATCTTCAAAATTGAGGGAATATTTAAAAAAAATGAACCATATTTGAAATGTTTCAGTTACGTATCATTCATTGCTATTCTTATTTTCAGTTACTCAAAATATTTACTCATTCTAGAAAATAGAAAACAATTGTTTTGTGGTATTTGATTTCTAACCCCTAATCAAACAAAATAGTTTGTAGGTATTTTCAATGAAATAGTTAGCCAATTGAGTGCCTAGAACTTGACCTTCTATTACATTCTGATTGAGAGCGGAAATTAAACTAGAAAACAAATTCCCTTGTGAGGTAAATTGACCAATGAATGCATATGCAGATGACTTGAAGTAAAACACGGACCCTAAAAAAAAATATTTGGTGCTGAATTTTAGATTGATTCCCATTAGTGAACATTTTATTAATATACAAAGAATATACTTCAATTATAATTAATCATTTTTTATGAATGTATCAATCAAACGATTTGATGTATTTCGATTTGTAATAAAATGACTTGTTGTCATTTTACAAGAAGAAATTCACAATAACTTAATCAAAAAAGTTTTTCTCGTTCTATATTTTCTCAATTTATTATACAGAGAGTACAATTAAGCTTCAGTACAGTCTTTGAAACATTTATTAAGTATATGAAATTAGATTCAATGCCGAAACTTCCTAATTATCAGATGCAAGTTACGAAAACGTGACTGAAAGTGAAGCGAGAAACTGTCTCTCAGTTTCAGAAATTGGGAAGAACTTTTGATTTGGTTTCAAAAGTTATCGCTACAGCTTTGAATGAAGAAATATTGGCTAAATTCTATAAATAACAAATTACCCAAAATTCTTCTTTCATATTGATTGAATTGTAAATACCAAATTCATCTTCATTTTCGTCACTTGAATGTATAATTGAAAAGCAAATTGGGTGAATGGTCTAAGTGGCAGAAATATTCTTCACCCAATATGCCTTTATGGCTAACGAAATCGTTTAAAATATTCGATAATTCCTTTCAATTAACATATTATTCATTCAATAAGAAGTTATCATATAATTCAATTATTTAATGGATGAATGAACTATCTAAAATACAGACGCCTTTGTTACTTTTGACCTGAAGATATTTTAAAAGAACAGCCCTCTCCACCTGCTAAGTTCTATTCCACTGTAGACTCTCAAAGTCTGTACCTGAAATAGGTTTTATTTCAATCTAGACTCTCAAAATATGCACCTGCTATAGGTTCTATTCAACTTCAAACTCTCCAAATGTAGGTCACTCAATCTGTCCCCTTATGGAATTGTCACAGGAGAAAAAATTAAAGTGGAGTTGTTGACAGATTCACTTTTTCCACAACAATGGAGAGTCTTGGAGCTTTGAGGTGAGTTCAGACTAGCACATTACAAAATTCCTTCTAACTTCTCATTTTACTCTAAGAATTTAGAAACTTATTACAGCGAATTTATTAAAATTTCATATTTTTATATTAATAATAAATCACCGTGATGAGATACGAATTAAATAAAAAGTCAATATTTACCATATGCAAATAAAAGATCAAAGGAAAATTTCAGTTGGGGATTACTAATATCTGCACCGAAAGATGACTATTAGAATAAATTCATATTTTGATTAGTTATTTATCAATAACATATTGAACTTTTAATATGCATTCGCAACCGGTTATTATTATACATTAATATTATTCATTGATTTAAAATGAATAAACTGTTCAACTTTATTTTAAATTATTTTCATCGAAACGTAGCATAGGAATATTTTGTGTGAAAGGATTGAGTTTTTCAATTTCTCTGATTTTCGGTTACTTCGGAACTGATGACTAAAGCATGCTCTCAATTTTGACCGAAGGCGAATATTTTCGAGCAAAAAATGCTACATTTCCTCTCAGAAAAGTCCTGGAATAGAAGGAGATATGTAATCTCTTTCAATATAAATGTGATGATATTAACTTGTGAAACAAAGTAAAATATTACTTATTAATAAGCTATATCCTTTCTTGCTACAATTTTTATAAAGAATAGAAAATGCAATGCATCAATTTTTTTTGACAGATACAAATATTTTTTATATAGTAATATTATCCTCTAAGAAATAAAGTCAATTTCTAGTTTTATTCACCAAGTAAACACTTAATTTAATTAATATTGTTTTGAAGTTCACTTTTGAGTTATCTTCCTTGATGTTCATCGTTTTTTCCACGAAAAAATTGATTGGGAACTTTGAAAATAGCACAAGTCTTGTGAAGCATCCATTACAACATGAATCAAAAACCCTAATGATCAGAATAAAATTAAATTAAAATGAACAAGAACTAAAACAAAGTATTTTTCAACATCCTTGTATAAACTCAAACAATTATCACAGATTTTTTTTTGGAATTACCAGATGTTCATCTCTGAGGGATGAATTTTCTATTCTCAATCTTGGTTATCGTATCAAAGTTTTGAAGAGCGAAACAAGCTGAATTTCATTACTTTGTTCCTCACTCGAGAAGCGTTAACTTGCTTCCTAAACTATGATAGGTAAAGTTAACCTTTGCTTAGTTCTTGTGATTATACTTTAGACTCAGTCAATAAAGCTGCAGTAAAGTGGTTAGAAGTTTAAAACGATGTGCTAACCTGACTATTTTCTTGAGGTTTCACTGTTTGATAAAACTTACAGTAGAAATCCTCTGTAATGAGATGAAGTGAAACTGTATACTTTGGAGCGACAATTTTTTTCTTTAGTCTGTCATAAATGAACATCAGTTTTTGAAAACGATTGGCCATTTTATGACATACAAACTTATTCACTATAGAGGCAATTTCTTTATCAGAACACTAAATTTCTGATAAATCAATATATATATCAATAGATTGAGGGACGATTTGGATGAATTAAATAACTTACAGAATTTTTTTAATCACATCGGGTTAAGGATCTATCAACCATTTTGATCATTCAATCTTCATAAATTTTGCTGAAGTTAATTGATGAGAATTTTAGGGTTTGGCCAATGGCAGAGAATAAAATAATTATTTAAACCAGGCAATGGAAGATAGCTTTGGTGGTATGTAAATGACATATTTTTCATAAAGATTCATTCAGAATTTAATATAAAAGAAATAAAAAGTAAACAAAATTAATTTTTATTAAAATTGATTAGAAAATAGATGTATAAAAAACTAAATTGAATTGTAATATCTTGATATCATTTGGTGTGCAAATTACTTTTCCTGAAGAAAAATATATTTTCAAATGTGACTGAAATTAGAGTGCAAACAGAAAATATTTTTATGCAATACAGTTTTTGTATAAAATCTACAACAAAAATTATTTTTCTTTATTTTATAGATTGAAAAAATTGGATTTATAACATATGAAGTACTTGAATAAATTTTTGCGTTATCTCAGTTTCTGTTCTGCCCTGTGACTTACGTAAATGTAACTAAAACTAAAAATATTGTCTTTAATTCCTCAAAGTGATGAAAAATTAAAGTTTCTATAGGAGGAATTAATAATTGAAGTTACATAAAAATTTATTCCTCCAGAGAATGTAAGAAAATGAAGTGAGTTTTTCTAACAATTTAATATTCCATGAATAATGATTTGGGAGAGAAATTAGTCATGAAAATTTTGAAGTTACTTCAGTTAACTCTCGAAAAATAACTAATGATATTATTAGATCTTGTTCAATCTAAAATCGAAATGCGATAAATCTCCAATCAAATATTCAAAAATCTGAACTACTTAATTTTATAGTGATCTGAAATGAAAAAAAATGTATTTTTTGAACGATACTTATTTGTTGAAACAATAATATTTATACATTAAAGTCATATCCATTATATGAAGCTTCATTTGGTGGTTCGAAGTAAATACTGGGTTTATTTTAGTATCAATTATCTGTCCGATTAATAATAATAATTTTGTGTCTCTGCTTTGCAAAGAGAGAAGCGAAATGATTGCAACTGAACAGTTTTGAAAGACTTTGAAGTTTGAGGGAGAAGATCTTTGAAACTCGTGACTTGCTAGCAGATAATAAACATAACTCAAAAAACTCGTAATTTAATTGTTATTATCTTTATTACATAAGAAGACAGTTCGTCTTCAGTCCAAAAGGAAAAACTAATATTTTGTTGCAGTGTCACTTGTACAGAGTCACATTAATTAACATTAATATTTTGTATAATGTTGTTTTAACTTTTGAGTACAAAAATGTTTATATTATGTTAAATCAGAATAATATATACCGATAATACGTACTTGCACTGAATGTAATTCCAACCCCATTTTATTAATTGATCTCCATATTGATAAACAACAAATAATATTATCGTTACAATAATAATATATTTCTAAGACTAAAAGCAATTTCTAAATTTCTGTTAATACATTTTGGACAAGAATTTTTATCCCGTTTTTTTTTCAGTTTGTCCAAAGAAGTAAATCATTTTCGTCTCAAGTTTGTAACTTCGGAAGAAACATTTGAATGTGTTTTTCTAAGAAAGAATCACTTTCAATTTTCTCACACAGAGGATTAGTAACTTAATAACAAGATAGGATTTTAAATCAATGATCATATATATGATATTAATTCTGTATCGGTAAATATTCAACATCTATTTAATTATTTACATTTCCTGCATTAATATTTGTCATAAAATACAATAATTAATTCATGTTTTTTCGTTATTGTATGCATTTATTCGTAGGCAAATTGTATGCAATTTAAATCTATTATAAATAAAATATACATATTTACCATGAAAATTTTACTGAACTCATTTTATATCCAAATACTTTTAATAATTTAAAATCGTTAAATTGGTCTATCATTATTTCTATAAAGTGGATTGAAGTTAGTGTTAATTTTACAAAATATATATCTATTATATGGAGTGAAATTACCGTAATTCTTAGAATAATTATTTCTACAATTTGGATTGAATTTACAATAGATATAACAAATTGGATATTTATGAAACGTCATCTTTCAAACAATGAATCAATGGAACCTGTCCAGCAGTCCTTCAATCTCTCTCTTTCCAGTTCCTTGTGATTAAGTTACGTAATTGAGGACCACATGAAAAATTTCCTTTAGTAAAAATTCCTGCCTGGAATTCCTTCATTGATTTGCATATGAAGTCTTCTTCTTTTCCTTTTTTTTGTTTTCATTTTTCGCTGTGAAACATGGCGACCTGATAACTTTCAGGAATAAAAGAAATGGGTTTTCACGGTGAAGGCATGACAAATTTAATTGAAATTTCAATATTGTTGGGGGGAATTTGGCGCTTTCATTGTCATATTGTTCCGCCCTTTATAGTTTGCTGATGAAAATTAAATAATGTATTCAAGCAGAAAAAATTATACAATATTATAAAATTATTTTTCAATAATTGACAATATAACTTAGCATTAAGTATTAATGGTCACGTCATTAAATAATTGCTATAAACAATAACTAAAAAAAGATACAAATACACCTCATTGAATATCATTTGACAGCCTTCCATCCTCCTCTACATCATGTTTCGGCTGATAGGGAACCATTCGCTACTAATGAGTTTCACTGTGAGCAAATATATCTTCTATAGGTTGCGATAATAGGCACTCAATGCATGCACTTATCTCCTATATTTTCTCATTTATATATATCTTCGATAGTCTGCGATAATAGGCACTCGAAGCACGAAATTATTTCCTATATTTTCCCAATTATAGTTTATATACACTTATACCTTTTCTCGATATAGTTATTTATTGTAGTAATAATGATCTGTTTGATGATGATAACTCAAGTCTGCTTGCTATGTATTTCCGTGATGGATTGGAACTGTAAATGGAAGTTTGTGAAGAATTCTCCACTTAATGTGCAGGAAATGTGCGATTCCATGTTAAAAATGTAGATTTTTATTATAATATTCTAATTTTAATATTTAGAAGATACAAAGTTATTTCTTTTATTCCTGCAACATATTTTATAATGGTTTTCCAAGAGTAAAATTATTATTTTCTTATCACTGGAGCAATTTTAATTCCAATGATTGTTTTCATTATTGATGATCAACAATTAATTAATCCTTAATTTGAAAGAACATCTAACAGGTAATTTAATTAAAATGCTATTTTAAAATTATGCTCGCATTGCAAAGATTAAATTAGCTAATAAAATAGCAGAATAAATTGCAATATAGATTATCAGTGAGATAATAAGGAATTTAAATTTAGATACTCAATGGAAAAAAGAAAAAAATAATAATCACGATTGATTAACAAGACGTTTGGTCTGGGCCATATAAGATATATATCCTGGCGCAACGTTTTAATATTATTGATAAAAATTATTCCAATATTGCCTTCAAGATTATTAAGTTTGTAACCCAATATCATTACAATATTGTCTCAACAGCAATTCAAACTGCCCTACAGGCTGGCCTAATAAAAGCACCCGTCAGCAGCGCGCGAACGAGATGCATCAGGGTATAAGTTGCATAGGCTCACTCTGTACACTCACTAAATGTAGTAGCAATGTATTCGGATATTTGATTGATCTTCAAATGCTGCAGAGATTGAGGGTGTAACGCCACAGACTATATTGAAATGTCTCACTTCAAACAGGAATATTGAAATGACTGCAATTGATATAGAATTGAAATTCATATTTTTTTACCGATTCTGTAGATTGTTAATCGTACGGCAGGTAATTGAGAAGAAAAGACCGTAATGCCCTAATGAAAAATACGTGATACTGAAATTAAACATTAAATCATTAGTGTATTTATAGTGTTACATTACTATAACATATAGGACTCAGAAAGTATTAAACTTAATTAATAAACCCAGGTTGCAATGTTTTTTGGAACAATCTCGTCCTGATATAAGTATATAATAATGTTAACATTGTTCACAGTGAATTATCAACAATTGTACGTAGGAACAGTTTCAAAAATTCAGTTTTGAAAAGGTTTATCAACATTCGTTCACAAAAGGTGTATCAAGGTACAGCGGATAATACAGCAAAGTGAGTCTTCTCTGCCTCATTAAATTTAAGTCCAAGTTCTCCCGAGACCCCCGCTGCTAATTCTCTCTCATTGAAATTATGATCCGTTTTTGAGGACTGCAACTCACTAATGAAATTTGCTGATGGCATCTTTTTACTACTGTAATGACTGAACTAAACTGATCAAATGGAATCTAAGCGAGAATAATTTGTTAACCTTTGAGTTTTTTAAACTGTAATTACCACTACACTGTCTGAATGAATATATTAATTATATAATTGAAGTTACTATTAAATTTTTAATATTATTTTATTTGAGAATTATTCTGCAGGAGCTCAAGTGGTGCACAGAGTGAAAATTAAATTTATCGAAAAGTCATTCACGGTTTGAAATGGAACTGATAGATAGATATCAATTTTTTGACTTTTTAACGTTTAATATATCAGAATGTGAACACTTATGAGTTAACAATATTTATTCAAATATACAGTGTGTCTAAAAAACACAATTTTAGGTTAGTACTATTGAATTAAGGTACATGTTTCTTTCATGTATTTTTTTCATTTCATCTCCATCCACTGTTAAAATTTCATTGAGCTTTATACATTTATGCGAATGTTAGAAGGATTTATATTGATAGTTTGTGGAGATGGTTTCTGCACAAATAATTAGAAAACCTAAGAAACATTTATTTATTTATTTTAAATAGATTACTATTCTTTGGAATTTACTAATGGATGTGTAAATATCAAATTAAGGTTTTTATAAAGACAAAATATCGAAAAGTCTATTTGTTGAGATTTTATAACAGTTGTAGTGAGGTCTGGTCCATCTGGACCATTCCTATAGGTTACTGAACAAACTTCCAAGTGGTAGGGTACTAGAGTTAACGCTAATTTTCCATTTTTTTTTCAGCTAATGTAGTTATGAGAATAATATTAATAAATTCAATTTTATCATTTATGTCATATTTCGATTATTTTGCTAGAATTAAAATACCTTGGTTACAATTGCTTCGTTTCGTCATTTCTTTAAAGTCTTTTTGAAGTAGAATCGAAATTTTGTTTGAGTTGAATATTTGAGCTGAAACTTCCCACTCTTATCTCCAGTTAATTTAGTAACTTTTCGTTCCTGACCTTTGTGTGGAACGATTTGGAATATCCGGGCACAGCTTTGCAAGTTTTTCACCTTCATCATGTTTGATGGGTACTAAGCAGCACACATGTAAATCAATATGGATTAAATGCGAATTTTTGCCTGATTGCAATATTGCAAAATTTAATGGGGTTTCATTGAAAAATTTGTTCGACAACGTTTGAAAAATATTTGGGCAACATCGTAAAATTTAGTGGGACACCATACATTGCTATATTTATTGGGTCAACAGCTCTTAAGAATTTTATTATGATATATTTGATTTTACTCTTAAAGTGCTATTTGGTTTTAGTAGCTTGGAATTGTGGGAAACTGAAACAGGGAAAATCAAAAATATTTTATGAAACTAACCGATTTATTGAATTGTTCCCACCTGAATTGATATTTAATCAAACTAACTTAAAAGCTTTTCACGTGTTTTGATTCCAAATAATTTTTTGATTAATTCAAGCAAAAGTTCAGCAGTATGTACGTAGTTTGATTTTACAAAATAGTATTTAATTTTGATAACAAAACATAACTAAAGATCTTTTTTTATAATGAAATATTCAATATACGGTATATTTTATTAGTATTCCAGCTGCTTCAAACCAGCACTGGAGTAACTTTGTATAATCCACATCAAATATTTTCTATAGGTCAGAAGAAGAAATGAATCTCTTCGAATAAGTCTGATGGAAAACCTTAGATTAAAACTTAGGATTTCGGCTCAAAACTTTGAAATTTCTTATATGAGAAAGATGTGATTCATTTCATTGCGAGTAACATTTGGAGATGTACTTTAAGCAGTGAGTTAAAGAGATATTTATCCACCATATTTATTCACTAAGTACGAATGAGGATAATATTCGTGATGGTTGAGATAAGATCACAAATGGATTTTGTATGAAAAAAAATCAAAATTCATATTTGAAAACTCAATTTTACAAATCATCAGAAGACTTTTTTATTATCGTATGCAGAGTGGTTTTTGTCCACTCTCTTATAATATACTTATCTTGATGGATAGATATTTCGAGTAAAAACAATTGTATACAGAAGGTTCATACCTAATCTTTGTTTTTAACAATTTTATAAAATTATTTTCATGTATGACAGCCTTCGTTATTTGGATTAAAAGAAAGCATATATGATTTAGTATAATTTCATTAGCTTCGGTATGCTACTGAAAGATATGGAAGGAAATATGCTACATTGATTATTAATATACATATGAACAATTAATTAGTATTGAATAAATGTATATATCATGCTTACTATTATTCGTTTACTACACTACGTGCCACACTTTTGTGCAGATCACACTTTTTGCTGTAAAATGAGTATAACTCATCCAAATCCATTGAAATTTTCAGTAGACACTTGTCCAATACAGGGTGCTAGGACAATTGCCACCCACGGACAATTGCCACCCGCGGACAAATGCCACCCCCGGACAATTGCCACCCGGACAATTGCCACCCGGACAATTGCCACCCGGACAATTGCCACCCCCGGACAATTGCCACCCAAATATTTATTATCAGGCCTCTTAACTAAAATGGTGATAAAATATGTATATTGTTGTTTCACGATGAATTATTAATTATATAAATTATAAGATAAAAAAAATTATTATTCGGTTTCTGAATGTGATTTTTAAATCTTATGTTATCGAATACTTTATACCACTTTTTTAGAACGATTCAAAACTGTTAAATTCGTTTCGTCTATAACATTTTCAGGATGTTATACACTACGCATCTACAATTTTTAAGCCAATTAACTTTTTCACAGATTATTAGTCAATTTGAAACTGCACTTACTTATCACATTAATATCTGTACGGGAAGACTGCTTATATGCCAATAAGCATCTGAACTCATAGATATCCTAGAATATGGATATTTGTTATTAATGATAGTATTGATAAAGGAAGATATTTTTAATTTATTGAGGACATCATCATTTGAATAATGGAAATAATTCGTATAAAAACAACATATAATTCATTATATCAACTATGGGAATAATTAATTTTATAAAAAAATATGAAATGTGGAGTGAAATTCTTATCTTATAATGTATACAATTAAAAGTAAATCGTACAAAAATAATATACATATTGTATCAACATTTTAGCTATGAGGCCTGATAATAAATATTTGGGTGGCAATTGTCCGCGGGTGGCAATTGTCCGGATGGCAATTGTCCGCGGGTGGCAATTGTCCGCGAGTGGCAATTGTCCGGTCACGCCAATACAGATGTAACATGCCAAGAAATTTCAAATGCCTGTGATACTTATTGGTGAATTGACAAGGATTTTTCCTAAAAAGGTATAATTTTAGAGTACCATGCTCTTGTGCAGGAGGATAAATGTGCTTATATAACGTTCAAAAACAATTTTATTTAACTCAAAAAGTGTTATTTATATATGCAGGAGCTACAAGAGTGCAAATTAAATTACTTCGAAAATACAAAATTAATGAAATTATAACAAAAACTGCATTTTAATTATTAATACCCAGTAAAACCTCCCCTCTTGTCAACGACCCTCAAAAGACGTCTATCCATGGAGCTTGTCAACTTATTTATAGTATCTGGTGTTATCTTCTCACAGATTTTCTCAATTTCCCTTCAGAGGTCCTCCTTGTTTGTGAATTGACGTCCTCCCGCATACAACTTTTGTTTTAATATGGACCAGAGGTTTTCAATTGGATTTAAATCCGGTGAGAGGCTGGGCCAGACCATCAATTTATCATCCGAGAACTTAAGAGTTTCCAGATAACTGCGGGTGGCTGTAGCTGCATGGTACGGGGCGTTATCATGCATGAAAATGATCTTTTTCTTGAGTGCAGCTGGTTGCCTCTTCAGCCACGGAACAAAATTGTTTTTCAAAAAGCTAATATAATTAGCTGACGTGATTTTAACGCCCTCTGGTACACGGAAGGGTCCCACCAATCTGTCTCCAAGTATTCCAGCCCACATCATAACACCTCCTCCTCCTTGTTGACGACGAATCCTCTGAGGACGAGAAGAGCCATGGGCAGTCCATGATTTTGCCTTACCGTCAGGGCCGTCAAGAATCGCTCGCATCTCATCAGTGAAGAGCACAGTCTGGAAGTCTGTCTTGAGATACTTCTCAGCCCTAAAAACTCTTGCTTTCTTGTGTGACTCCTTCAAAGGAGGCCTGATAACGGGTGAAACATAAGAAGCCATACTTCTCAAGATCCTGCAACGAGTGGTTTTGGGGACTTCCTCCATACCTGCACTCTTGAAAATTTCCCCACTTGTGGCAGTGGAGTTCCTCTTGAGTTCTCTCTTGATCCTGGACAAGTTCCGCCTGGTTGCTACTTTCCATTTACCCTTATCCTTAATAGTGACCTTCCTCATGGGATCATCAATAAATTTCTTCACTGTACGTGGGTCACGACCGATTTCAGTGGAAATAGACTTTGCATCCTGTCCCTCAGCCAGCATGGATACTATCTTACTCTTTTCAGAGTCAGAAAGACACGGGCGGCGACTCATTTTCGATATTTAAAAATGTGAGGACAACAAACACAAGAGCGTAGCACGGTTAAATAATGTAAAAATTGATCATACTCGGTTAATAAACAACGGATTACCTTCAAATTTTATACATAACCTCCTAGTGAGGGTTTCCATATTAACTGCAAATTTCATTTTATTTCATTGATTTTTACTCATTTTATCCCAAAATTTGTGATCTGCACAAAAGTGTGGCACGTAGTGTAGACTACATTCCACGCAAGAAGGACATTTTCATTGGATATTACTGGAATATTTCAGGAAAAATCCATCTTGCTCGGTTATGACTAACTTATTTGTTATCTTTGATATATCCCTATATCCTTCCTTATTAATTCAGTAAGATCACTAGGAAGTAAAATAGTACCACAAAGAAGAGCTTACAAGATTCATCCCAAAAATTAGACAACAACTTCAAAGGATGGAAACCGCTCAATATAATTAAATATTTCAATTCACTTGACTATAATATATTATGAAGAGAGTTCTCCATTATTTATGCGTTTGGATTATACGGTAGCCGGTAAATGGCTCGAAAACAATTGCTCGAAAGACAATTGCTCGAAAAAAATTGCTCGAAAAACAATTGCTCGAATGAATAATTGCTCGAAAGAACAATTGCTCGAAAGACAATTGCTCGAAAAACAATTGCTCGAACGAACAATTGCTCGAATGAACAATTGCTCGAATTATCAAATTGCTCTAATGAACAAAATTGCTCGAATTATAAAATTGCACAGTTTTCGATTTTATAAAAGTCAGTTATTCATGAAGTGGAGCTGCACCTAACAATCCTTGTTTCTTTTTAGTAATTGATCATTAATCATTCTATAAATGATTTTAATTATTACTCATTCGGCATAATATTTTCTCTAGACCGTTTGTGTCATCTCGTATGTAACATGTGAATTGGAATCATATGTGGTGAATCACTATTATTCATGTTTTTCATAAAACCTGAAAATTTATTTATTACTAGCTTATCTATATGTGGTACCTCAATAGGTGAAATAACTCAAAGTTATGGCAGAGTCTTAATAAATCTTCAAAAAAAATTCAGGTTTTATGATAAAAAAACATGAATAGTACTGATTCACCACATGATTCCAATTCACATGTTACTTACGAGATGACACAAGCGGTCTAAAAAAAAGATTATGCAGAATGAGTAATAATCAAAATCATTTATAGAATTTAACATTATTCTGTTAAAGTCTTTGTTTTGTATCACTAGATTGTGTCAATATCCATTTTGCAAAAAATTGTCGACGAAACGTCTTGTCGACGAAAAGTCCTGTCGACGAAACGTCTTGTCGGCGAAATCTCTGTCGACGAAACGTCTGCACACAAAAATTATAAATATACCTTCTAATCATATATAGAATGTATGTTTCTTGGACAAATCGCCGCTGGACCATTCGCAAAAAGGCTGGACCATTCGTGATTTATGTTTCGACTGCGTATGCATCATTTACATTTTGCATGTATTGAAAAATGTTATAAATTTTAACAAAGGTATACTTTGAGAAATACTCTCAAGAGTGACCTAAAAAAATATTTGACTAATTTTATTATTTCATTATTTTTTTTTTGTCGTATTTTTCTCTGTGAGAATATTTCAGACCGCAAAATATTAGAGCGGTTGATTCAAAATTTAGTAGTGGTTAACGTGTGCCTCATTGACGTCAAAAGGAAATTAAATAAATATTAAAAGTCAGAAAGCAAACTGGCTCCTTGAACCAAGACACACACCACCAGTCAGTACCATAGCTCATGGATGCTGAAAAGCTACTCCTTGAATGCAGTTTAATACCCAGGAATGAAATGAAAAAAGACAAAAGCACCTGGTTCTGCACCTAAGAAAAGAAGAGGAAAATGAAGAGGTGATTAGTTACCTAGCACAAAAATATAAGACCTCGTAGTTAAAGAACCTTTGATTTGCACTGGTGTACTAAAGTACTAGTTTTAACCTTCAAAACAAAAATAATTCTTATAAATCATTAAACGTATTAAGAATATATCTGAACTTGTTTTCTTTCCAATAGCAACTTATTTTTAGCATAATAGTTCAAATGGAACGAAAATAAATTTGTTGTTAATTTACAACACTGACTATGTTTATAATAGTTTAGGTTATATTTCTATTAAAAAGTTATTATATTTAACTCATGAAAAGGAAGAGGAGACAATTTCAAATAAGGCTAAGAAAATTTGATAATTAAAATACAACACGCAGTTTATATTTATATTTTTATATTTGAATGGTGTATACGTCAATAAAATATAAATCATATGGCAAATTGTTTTGGCGGCGAACTGACCAAGCGGCGAATTGTCCTACTAGCGAATTGTCCTTATGGCAAATTGTTCGGTGGAGAGTTGTCCGGTGTCGAGTAGTCCGGTCACCAGAATGTATTCCTTCTAGCCATTGAAACACTAACGGAGGGATGTCAGAGTTATCGGAGGGATCCACATTTTCAATTATTCATATATGAAGAAATATAAAATAATTATCAGTTAACTTTTATGATATAATTGCTATTCATGATACATGCAGTTACCAATAATTATATAATTATTCTTCATTTATTTTATGTTTGACCAGAAATGTGGAACCGTTTGATAGCAAGGAAATTACCAAATGAACATTTAACAAAATGTCTAATATTTATAAATTTACTCCATCCTTATATTCGCCATTTGTATGAAAATCTGAAATATTTAATGATCATTTAATTTTCTAATTTTGAAAGGAAAGTGCAATTAACCCTTTACCGGGCAAGTGATCATATATGACAACTTAAGTTCGCACTAAAGATAACGTCACAGCACTCAGTGTATATTGTTCACAAGTCAGACACTTACATCAACCCAATCACAGTATTCAGGGCTATCACGTGATACCTCACAAATCATTTCAAATGGCACATGGATCGAATGGGATGGACTTGATTTCACACTGTGTAACCGCAAATAAAAAATTGGTAGTGTAGAGTGCTTTTTTTTCTGATTCACTTGATGTTTAGCAACTACAGAATGAATGTGATTGATTGAAATATCTTTATAATATCCTATACCACATATATTAGTAACTATACCTATGAGATATTCATAGTTATTGAAAAATTGAGTTGATTAATGATCATATATGATCACTTGACAAATTCATCGTATATGATAAGTGATCATATATGATCACTTGGGTCGGATAGTGAACACTTTATAGTTTTGATATTTTTTTAATTTTATTCAATAATATCATAAAATGTTGAATTGTATACCTGGTTAAATGCAAAAACTGTGATGAAAGTAATGTAGCATATTTCTCATAATGAACACTGCTTACAAGATCGAGAAAATTTGTATATATAATCAAATAATTACAGAGATTAGGGTTATATCAACTTTTAATAATACTCTTGTCATATAATTGCTATGCAATCTAAAACCTCAATTTCATCATTATTATTCATTAGCAAGAAGCGAGTAAAAGGATGTATCCATGGGAGGAGCACAAGCTACATTTGTGTCATATAACTGGGGGAAGTAAGAGAGGATAGCCCTCTCTGGGTGTGTTGTGAAGAGAAAAACAGGG
Source organism: Caprella mutica (assembly GCA_947561585.1). NCBI lineage: Eukaryota > Metazoa > Arthropoda > Malacostraca > Amphipoda > Caprellidae > Caprella > Caprella mutica. Next base: position 557,301 of record CANNZV010001079.1, read on the forward strand.
GTCAGTTTTGCAAAGTGTGGCTTGGTGCTGCAAAGAAAAACAACGGAGGTATTTTGAGGGATAAGAGCCACAAAGCATGCACTAGAGTGGAAATTTATCAGAGTAGCGAGAGATGGAGCTGCAATGGAGATTGGAAGACTAGTCGGAGGAGAGCACGAAGTACGAAGACAGAAAATTCAACCACCAGAATAACACAGTTATTCGTGGTGCCAACAAGCAGGAAGAGAGAGAAGAGAGTAGTTAGCATCTATGTATCACCCAGAGGGGAGGATAGAGGGATAGATAGGAGTGCTGCGAAGGTTTCAACATAAACCACAAACTTTGCCAAACGCATGCATACGAGGACGCAATTGGCTGATGTAGTGAATGGCAGAGGAGGACCTGATGATTGTTAATGTCAGAAGAGTGGCAAGACACCCATATTTTGAGAAGTTGAAAACAAGGAGGACATGGCATTGCTTCAGACATGACAGTGGTCATGTCACTATGACAGTGGAAAGGAGTATGAATGGAAGGTAATAAATCACTTGATAATTATAGTGAGATGGAAGATGAAGAAAAAAGTGACACTGAAAAAGCTAATTATGGAGAGGGTTAAGATAGTGAAGAAGACAGATTGAAGGAGATACAGAGAAGAGATGAGAAGAGAAATCGAAGCTATATAAGAGGTGGTGGAGGTGGAAAACAGGGAGATAGCGAAAAACGTTTGGATGAATGACAGTGGAGATAAAGAGAGAAAGGAAAAGGCTTTGGAGAAAGATATGATAGAACAGAGAAATATAGACGAAGAAGTGCATGATATTGAGACGACGAGTTAAGAAATTATGTGCATTCAAACTTTGCCTGTTCATTCGGCAATGTACATTTATGTTTGAATGAGTATGAAATTGCTTCTATAACTACCACGATTCTCACTAAAAATATTTTGAATACACAACACTTTATATCATTTTTCTGTTTTCTGAAATAAGATTGACTAATTCAAAATGTCTAAACTGTCTACTAGTGCCCTAAGATGACACATGTACCGGATTGTTTAAACAAAATGTACTTTTTTATAATTTCGATTTTTTTTTCATTATTATTGTTTCAATTAAAATGGAAAATTATTTTATAGTATAGAGTCTTACTTTATATCAGAAATTTTTTCACTAAATAAAAGGAGATGTACCTAATTTACAATATTTTTTCGTTATAATCAATTTTTTTATGTACCATATCCGATACAACTGCTTATATATGATCACTTGTCATATTAGGAGAACCGGGCGGTATGCCATATATGATCACTTCAATATATCAAATTTCTATGAAAAATACGAAAAATATGGAAAAATGTTCATTGATAATTGAATGCATATCAAAGAAATAAATTGTCCAAACTAAATCGTTTATTTTGTTATTTTTCGTCTCTTTATCAAGCTGTTTACTTCTGAGAGAAATTTACTACATCGATTTAAGTTCCAAAGAAAAAATTAGTTATGTATCGCTCCTGGGGTTTTAGAATAGGCGCTAGACTTTGTATATAATGATATTATATGCATTTTTTTCTCTACAGAATTAATTGTTAACTCTAAATTTCCATGATTCTGTAACTGGTATAATTAAAAGTATATCTATCACACAAGAAATAAATAGGAGTAAAGGCCGGTTCGCTTTCATTTGGCACAATTATCATTATAGTTAGTTCAGCATATATTAACTTGTTACGGATAATCGAGAAGAGGTGAAATATAGAGTATGCGGTTTTCTGGAGGTACAAAATTTCGAGCTGATCTACCAGAGATATAAATCCCAAGACGAGGGCCAGTTCAAGTTTAAGGGGACAGTCCCAGGATTGTAATTTTTTTTTTATTATTGAAGCTACGGTTTTGAAACTTTGTACACATATATGAAATTGATTTTTTTTCATGACATATTTTTGATTCGACAAGTTTCGAAAGAGTAACACAAGTTTTGAACCAGTTTGGAAAAAAAACCGTATGTATTATACTCCCAAAGTTTTGAAGTTAGGGTACAGCGGTGTTTTGCTGTCGATGCTTCTATGAATACTCTGCAACATGTATCAAAAAAAAAAAAAATTATTCCAGAATTTATTTATTAAAATAGTTCGAATTTACATAATTTTTACTTTTTGCAAGAACATTTTTTTAACAATGTATTTTCAAAAATTAAAAATAGTAATCAAACATATATTTGCTATATATTTTAGAGAATTAATAGGAAAATCAAATGCAAAAAACTACAATGCCGTAACTTCCAAACTTTTTTTAAAATGTCAAAAAATGAATGCGAAATTTGCAACATTTGAAATTATTCAAGAGAGCAAAATAAAAAATAAAAAAATATATTTCAATAATAAAATGCTTTTTCGTTTGCTTCTAAATCTACTTATATCAGGCAAGCACGGTATTGTCCACTCGAAGGTGGGGGTGTCATCAAGCGCCACCTGACACACTGTAGTAAAGTTACATACAAAAGTAAGAACTAGAACAAACAACCAAAATCCGATTGTTTATCACTTTTTACTCTCTAAACTCTCTCTTCAAACCCCCTCCACTGTCTCGGGAGTTAGTTAGCAATGTGATATTTAGAACACTTGGGAACTTTCAGTGAATAATAAAATACTTGGATCAAAAGACAGAAAATGGCCAGGACTGTCCCCTTAAACCTATAGTTTTCACATTAGCATGAAGCAAATTACATAGCTACGAAACATATGGTATAATATAGCTATTGGAAGAAAAAGAATATATTTCGATTGTACCTTAACGAGTCTTAGAGTTAGGGTTAAACAAGTGTAAAATAATATAACATCATAGATATTGAAAATGCTTGAGAAAGATTTTTTCTTCAAATATTGGTGTAGAAATCAGTATTTTACACATTTGAATGATATTTCATAGCAACAAGTTTGCACACTTATTTTATATTTTTCCTTTACTTATATAATATTTTCTGTGTAAGAAAAAAATCAAGTCTATTTTTCTCGTATTTGGACACCTATAAGTTATTATAAATTCAGATCACGATTTACA
>CANNZV010001079.1:561235-590789 GCA_947561585.1 Caprella mutica
GTCTCTATTACTATTCTTGTCCTTCAAATGACTTACTTTATCTTTTCTAAGATTTTAAATTAAGCTAATAAGAATTTGACACACGATTTACCGGCGGATCATTTTAACCCGCAAATTATTTTTGACTCGTTATCATTCCTAATTTAGTACACCAATATGTATGAATTTAATGACTGTTCATGAATATTCAAGGTCAATATTCATGAATTTTTTTTAAATTTGTTCTTAAAGTATTTAAGGAGTTATTTTAGTAGTATTTACCTGCGAAGCCAAGCGAGTTGTTTTAACCCGCTCTCATACAATTTCATTTTCACGTTAACTTGGGTGCTGCCAAATTGAGATAATGAATTGACAAGTCTAAAAAGTGTCGCACAATACTTGTATGATAATAGTTGATCACTTGCACACTAATATGAAATGAGTGAAATGATTATAGAGCTCCAGCGACTGGGTTAATGAGTGCCAACTTTTGAGGGCCAGGTTACTAGGGTTAACACTTAATCGTGTTTATACTTATCTTAAAACAATATGTTACACCAATTCATCAGTTCGTCTAAAAATACCTGACCGCAAGGGAATACAAAATATACGAAAATACGAGACTTGACAAATTATGTAGCTACGCTTATTTCATTTTCATTATGTTAGCTATCGCACTAAATTTGAATCACGAAGAAAAAGAAAAATAGCCCTCATTAAAATATGAATATATTTTATACATTTAGTTGAACATGAATGGCGATTATAAATCACATCCCTCACCATTCACAAGTAAATAATACGGCAATAAATCCTGACAGTAGAATGAGTTCTAATGCAGCACATTTTAGTAAGATGAAATGCAGCACATTTTAGTAAGATGAAATGCAGCACATCATAGTGAGTTGCAATGCAGCACATTATAGTGAGTTGCAATGCAGCACATTACAGTGAGTTGCAATGCAGCACATTACAGTGAGTTGCAATGCAGCACATTACAGTGAGTTGCAATGCAGGTCGTTCTGCAACTTACTACTTCAGTATGGCTCATTATCTCTTAAATCACTACCCAGACTCTCTCTAATAGCAACTCAACATCTGAATTAATTCTCCTGGGACACATTATCTCTGCATTGAGAAACAAATGCATTGCTCTCATTGCAAAAAGTTTAAATGAATTATACAAACACAGAAATGTGATTAGTCCCATAAATAATATTCTTGATCAAATTGATCGTAATCAAGGGTATCAGTTCCTTCTTTTCACGATGAATATATACTAGAAAAATGAAATACCTTCCATTTCACATCAATTTTGAACAAATGCAGTCTAACGTCGGAGTTTCCCGATGATGAATTTCAATAATATGATATTTTACTATACAATAAGTTAATATTCACTAAAATCGATTTTAATTGAGGTATTCATGATTGGTGAGTAATGAACCTAATGAAAAAAATAATTGAAATATAAAATATTAGGATTAAACCCTACTACATTCATCTGCTACTACCACACCCGTTGGAGCTGGCAATTGTAATTATTATCCTTATTCAATTTAAATTCTTGAACACTCATTTATTTTTAAAAGCGCAGCAATCAAATTTTATGAAAGTAATCCATGAAATATGTATGACACTCGTTAATTGATGCAGTTTGTCAATGATATTTAAACGGAAGGTGAAAAAAATATCAATATTTTTGATTCCAATTAACCATACTAATCTAGCTTCCAAAAGTAGTATCACTCACCCAGACGCCGGTTTGCCCGAACAAGATCTCACTAAACTCTCAGATTATCTTTACGAATTGACATTTTCGATCATTTTTTTACGTAAAAAAATCATTTAATATTCACACATCCATTGCTAAACACGAAAGAATATTTTCCCATTGAAAAATTAAAATATAATATAATTATACAAATATTTCTTGTGTATTACTGATAGCCATCGTATGGAGCAGCTTGATGTGTGCAAATAATCTGGCACATGTCGCTAAGTCGCAAATGGTTAGAGTCAACTGATTGTAGCTAGAAAACAACCGTTACTTTCTCAAACTGACCCATTCATCTCTCACCTTAAGAGAGCACTAACTTGCATCTATTGTGTCTAACAAAATACTCATATTATTACTATCTTGTTTTATATCAAATAAATAATTTTCTTATCTTGTGTAATAATGTAAAAGAAAGATCCAATCGTTTTAGAATTAAAATTATCTATATTTTTCTCAGATAGTTGGTTCATGGAAACCAGAGTAGAGGATACTAAGATTAATCAAGGAGTGTTAATTATTTCTGAAACAATAAGTAACACCAGAAAATGAAGAAGTAAAACAAGTGAAAAGTTCAAAGCATAATATGCTAACAGCTTTCTTCACTTAGAACTTGGGAGAATTTCCTAGAATCCAATTTTCTTTGGGAGATAACAGTGTATCGGTAAAGTCGAAAATTGGTGACTGTTTACAGAAGGGAAAAGTTGTTTACTCTTGTTATTTATTATAAATATTCAAAGTTTTCGACAGAGGAAATATTTGAATGACATTGTTATTTGTAGATTTTTATTTTGTTCATCGATATTCGAATAAAATTTTTTGATTCTGAATTTTTTCAGTTCTGAATGAACTTCCACTATATTTTATTTTTATTTTTGATATAAAATATTTTTATTAACGGAATGATAAAACAGTTTGTATATTTAAAAAAAATTATAAGATTAATCGCTATGTTGCCAATTATAAGAATTAATAAAAAGGATGTTTATATTCTTAAAGTTAATAAAAAGATTTTCATGCTACCAGCACTGAGCAATTGATTTTGCATTATAATTTTATAAATTATTAATACCATTCATAAAGTAGTTCAACTAAATATATATTTATATAACAAATTCATATAGATATAATATAGAATACATTCTAACATATGCAAATTCATGCCTACATCTGAACATCCAACATTTCGCCTGACCAAATATGGAGATTAGAGAGAGTTTTCGAGAAGTTGGAAATTCGAATGTAAGAGAACAATCCAGGAGAGAATTTGAATTTCGGAACTAACATTAATTGATGAGTGAGAATGTTCAATGCAGTAATTATAGCAATGTATCACAATTAATGTAAATACATGGGAATCATTTAGAGCGATATATCATTTGAATATAATAATTGAAATTATAAATATCAAAATATACTTTTGATATTAAATAATAAATGAGATATTATACTAAAATTGGAAACTTACACAACATAAAGATTTATAATTAGCAACACATTCTGTCAGATTAGATTTAGCTCTAGATCCTGTTCTCGAACACTTCTGTTTTGGACAAATCTTCAATTGTAATTCTCCATCCCCTAATCCTGATAAATACCCAATCGATGATTGCTTCCCTGAGGAAATCAGCTAAATAGGATCTAGAAGAATTCACAACAAAATCCTACGTAGTTGTATGATAATAATTGCTTCTAAGCTGTGGCAGATAAAATATCAAACTATTGGACGAATGAATAACAACGATTCACAGTCTTACATGTCTTAATTGGGGAGTCACCCAAGACATGCAGTAATGAATGATGTTGTAAAACGAGCTTTGCAGAGAGCAAGACTCCCTTCAGTGCTAAAGCCTCCTGGGCTTAACAAGGGTGATGGTAAACGCCCAGATGGTATTTCTGTGTTTCCTAACATGAATGGAAAGAGTCCGAATTTCGATTGCACGTGTGTCGACACATTTGCCGTGACACACCTCATGCTTCCGCGGTTGAGGCTGGATCAGCTGCCGGGGCTGTGGAGAACCGTAAATGGCAGAAATACTCCGCTCTTGGAGATGCATACATATTTCGGCCAAGTGCTATAGAGACCATATACGGTGGTACGACATCCTAAATCACAACAAACGATTCAAGGGAGTCTGCCTGGTTCCAACAGTGAATGGCTTTCGCAATCCAGAGAGGGAATGCATTCAGCATCCTCTCTACCGTGAAGGAGAGGTTTTAGAGAGTCAGGTCCACCCCTTCAGGGAACAAAACCCCTCACCCGTACTTCCTGAAGAAATTTCCTCTTCTGTAATGATTTCAACCTTCTTGTTTTTAATGGAAAAATAATATCTTTTTAAACAAAAATAATACGTATATATATAATGTTAGTTGGTAAGCACATATTTAAAATAGGGAGAGGCATCCTAAATTTCGTAGCTTTCATTATTGTCATTTTTTTTTAGAATATTACTAGAAATAATTTATCTTTTCCCTGATTATAAATTGAAATTTGTACATACAATGTAAATTTTATGGTTGAATTTCATAACACTAGCTTCATAAAAACTCCATGAGAGAATTTAACGTGAGTATCTTATGCAATTTGTTTCATTTCATATTAACTATTACCCGCTTTGAAAATCTGCAGGACCCTCTGGATAACTCTTAGATGTTCTCCAAAGAGTCAATTCAATAAAATTCCTAATTTTAACTAGTTCGAAATTTTTCGTTTCAAATGTGTCCAAAAACAGAAGAGAACCGTAAACTTTTGAGAAATGCTATTGTTGATATTGGAGTATCGATATGAATTGTTAGAGCGAAAGAGTATTGATTGTTAATGAAGCTTGTGTAAGTGGGAGCCGAACCCAATCATATTGAGCTTTAGTGCTGGAAATATATTTCATCTCGATTCAACACAATAGATAAATATTCACAATAGTCGAGAAAACCAATTGAATTTCAACCAGAGTAATATTATCATTGGAGTTTTTTAATCTTTGTCAACTTCTCTTTTAAAAAGTAGTTTACCAAATAAAATGTAACTGAGAAAGTATATGAAATTAAGAGCATCTGAATTAGGTTTCAATGTATCAATCATTAATTCAAACGTTTAAAAGTTGGTGGTGATGACGCTTAAGAGTTTGTCGGAGTTAGAAGCTCATGAAAGTTGATCACTTGCCAAAGTGCAACTTAGATCCTATTATTTTTTTTTTTTTCAAAAAGGCCCCCTGCCAGAAGAAGCAAATCTTCTTTAAATAATGAAAAAAAAACAATTATCTTTATTAAGACAATGAACATTAAAAAATGAAAGATCAGCTTCTCTGCTCTACGACCATGGCTCCGATCATCGCCAATGGTAGTGGCCTCCAACCGACTGTGAGGTGCCTATAGCAGGTCACAGGGCAACACCCAAACTGCGGTCATCATACTTCTCCTTGACTGACGTCAGGATACTGAGTTTAATATGTGAGTTACTTAAACTTGTGACTCAATTGACTTCCATACAAGAGCTTTGTTTACATGTTGAAAACACAATTACTAGGTACTTAATTAGGGCAGAATGCTGCAACTAAATCAACTTCATATATAACATATTAGTACTTACAGTCTTCTTTGCCTTACCATAATTGAAGTGAATTATTTTAGAATATTTATATTTGCTACTATCTTGATAACATCTTGGTTATTCTCCTCTCTATAATTAGAGATCATTAATTTTAATTTTCATAAATTATTGTGACTTACAAGTTTAAAAAATATTCGGTTTATCTACCAATTTTTCCACCTCTTTAAATCAACTTGAGGCATTTTTAAATTTTGTTGCAGAAATGTGATTGCACTTTGGAATACGAAAAATGACGATTATATTCATAAGATAGTAGATTTCGTTCATATCATGCAAGTTATTATAGGAAAAATGAATGAAATGATGTTGAAAATATTGTTCATAACATGCATCATCATGTCCCTCAAATTTTCCTTTCCATACGAAATACCACTGATAAAATATCATTTTACTACTGTAAATTTCACTGTCATACTTGACTTTTGTTCATCTGTGTGAATATTCGACTTTTCTCATTTACAATCTGCCAAAACAAGATGTAATTCGGAGTTTATTGGTAAGTTGGTAGAATTTATTCATTGGATTTTGAGATGTTGAGTTTTTTCTTCATTACCATGCTGAGCAGTTGAAGATACGATCTCTTCTCAGCGAATGTAAAGTAGCTGGCTGAAATACTCCAGGTGAGACTCGGTATTGTTTTGGAATATCTGAATATATAAAACAATCACCATAGAATTAGTCCTTTGCAATCAAGGAATTTTCAATTTCTATTTATGTTTTTGATAATGAGAATTCTCTATATTTAGAAATAATTTTAACATTGTTGATTATATATAATAGTTACAGAACTAAAATGAAATTAATATCTAAATTTGAATATGTTTCTCAAGAAACCTTGAATACAACACAACTTAATTTGTGAGCAAACGAAAATAATATAAAATGGTTTTTGGTACACTTTCTCAAATATTGAAGCAATTGTAAATAATCCAATTATCAAAATAGTGATTTGAAAATCAGCCATTTGAACAATTTACACAATTCGGCACTTCCAGTTGAAAATAAGTGCAACGGAGTCTTATGTTTCATATGTTTCCGTTGCGTCAATTTTCAACTGAGTAAGAGCTGAGAGTATTTTCAGTATTCTGCTTCAAAGATGTTTATTGCAAGTGTATTGTTCATCTCTCCTCTTAGAGTGAATACTCAAATTACTCAAGAACAGAGCGATCAGCTTTCACAAAACATTTTGTCTTACAAGACTTGGAACACAAATAAAGGTGTTCGATTTTTTTTTATCTGTTTTGGTTTTGTGAAATAATGTATATAAAAAAGCCTTTTTAAGGACTAACATCAGGTAGTTTAGAATAAATATTGATTGAAACGATTAATGAAAACCAATTACATTAATTCAAAAATGATAAGTCACTAACTTGGGCTTCTAATCACGTGGTCTATGCTATATGTAGCTATATGAAACCCAACAAGTAATCTATGGTACCTTGGAAATAATTACATAGTGTTGGAATAGAACGAGTTACATTTTCTTATGTTTCTTTAACGTCTAAAATTGATGAAAATTTGTAAAAAAATATATAATATAATTTATCATCAAATATTAAAGAAACATGTTAATAATTTATTTTCCTAATAATTTATTATTCATCAAGATGTACATTACAAACAAATAAGAAGATTGAAATCTACAAATTACAGATGACTCTATTAAACAACATTTAATCTTTGAATATGTATATTTAATGTATCATTATCAAAATAATAAACGGTTTGAAAGATTAAATATTATTTTGTGTGTTTTATTAAGATTATTTTATTAATCTTTGAAAAATAAATTATAATAATTTTTTTTCTAAGTTCTCATTTTTTATAAATAAACAAGTGTTAAATGATCATATATCATACAAAAATTTGATATATTTACATGCAAATTGAAGCCAACTTCTGAACATCCAACATTTCAACCGACAATTTATGGAGATTTGGGAGACTTTTCGAGAGTTTTAAAATTTTAATTGATGACTGAGAATGTTCCATGTAGTAATTATCTCGAGGTATTTGATGATTTCATGGTATTTATTGAACAGTTTCTTACTGTCTGTTTTTTTGTAATGTTGATCAAGTGATTATTGAAAATATATAATGATTAGAATATGAGAATTTATTGTCCGAGGATGAGCACGTTAAATTCACACAATTTGAAATAAAAAAAAAACATTCTAAATTTTATAGCTCACATTACAATCCTTTTCGGGATAATAGCTGGCATTTTGAAATGATTTTTTAGAATTGTCCATTGAAATTTGTACAATGAAAATGTTATTTTCAAATGCCAAGAAAGTTGCATCGTTATTATTCCATGTACGCATTTAAGATAAGTAGCTAAGACCATTTGCCCTCCTTTTATTTTCACTATTACCCTCTATAAAATTATGAGGGACTCTCTGGATGCTTATAAATGTTCTACAAAGAGTGAATTGGATATAGCCACCAATTATATATTGTTTAAACTGATCGGTATCAAATGTGTCCAAACACTGAGGAGAATCGTAGATATTTAGGAAATGCTACAATTGATTTTGAAATAAAGACATATTTTGATAATATTGTAAAAATGCGATGAAGAAATAAAAACTATTTGGGATGTCAGTGTTGCAATAAAGATTCACCTCAATTCAACCTAATAGTTAGAGATTTATGATAGTCAAGACCACCAATTGAATTTTAAGTGCAATATTATCAGTAATATTTAATTTATTACCATCTCCTCCTATAAAAATTAGTTTAACAAATATAAAATTTGTGAATTTTCGAAACAAACAAAGTAAGTAATTGAAATTAAGAACATCTGAATTAGGTTTCAATGAATCAATCAATAAAATGAATCATTAACCAAAGCGCAACTCAGATCCAATCATGTGAAGTTAGTGAAATTTCTGAGGCAATGGATTTCTATTCAAGATTAACCAAGCTGTTTCAAATGGGATCTCAAGCTACTTATGAGAGCTTGCTGCAACTAAATCAACTTCAAATGAAACAAATTAGTAGTTGTAGTCTTCTTTGCCCTAGCCTGATTGAAGTCATTGGTTTTAATATGTATTTTAGCTAGTAACATTATGGTAATTCTATTTATCATAATTATAGCGTGCACAGAAATTTCGTCAACGAAAAATTTGTCAACGGACATTTCTTACACAGACAATTCGTCCACGAAAAAATGCTTTATTCTGTATTATATTTATAATGTATTATTATTTTGTACAATATAGTATTTATGATTATTTTTCAATAGAAAAGTGGAATCAACCTTTAGTTGATAGTAATGAAAAATTCAAGATCTTAGAAAAAATTCTTATTTCAATCTTTTTCTCTTGCTTTGCCGGAAACAGTAAAATAATGGAACTGAACAATTATTTTAATGAGATACAGGCAGGCCCAGCTTTTATGACACCCAGGTCTTTAGAATCTGTTATATATTTCGCACCAACGGGTGCACCACAGAGCTTCGCACCAACGGGTGCACCACAGGATACAGACTGTTCAAGTGACGCTGTGGAAGCTACTGACAAGTGCTATTATGTAGACTATTTCTTTTTCCTATATAATTCCGAAGATCACTTGCTTAAATTAGCGAATGAAATGAAGCAGACAATTGCTAGCAGTGGATTTGATTTGACTAAATTCTATTCTAACTCCCCTTTAGTTGCTGCAAATTTTAAATCTGACACTGTAGATAAATCTGTATGCGTTTCCGCGTGTTCTGGTAATAACCCTAATCTTACATTAGGGACAGAAGAGCTAATTTTTGGAATAACTTGGCGCACAAACATAGGTAAAATTAATTTGAGATGGAAAATTATTGAACCAGATAAATTGCTAACTAAACGTAAACTATTGAAGGGACTCGCGTCAGTTTTGACCCACTGGGAATGTGGTCCATTGCTAATCAAAGGCTAACTATTTTTCAGTATGCTGTCGGTAAATTAGTTATGTCTTGCGATAATTATATTGAATGATTGTATTGTTTGTACACATGCACTGGTTGTTACTATTAATGAAACTAGTATTACGAATTATACTTGTAATAGATACTTGCTATTGGAATGTTATCTTTTGTAATTCTTTTTTGTTACTACTGCGTAGTAATTTGAATAAAATTTATTTTGTGTCATAAATGTAAGTAGAAAATTTAATGTAAGTTGAACCTTACTGTATTTCTTATACTCTTGTTGTACCAATTATATCTAAAGAAATTTTCTTAGGAAAATTTGGGGTGGGTGTAAAGAAGCAACTAGCGTTAACAATTTTTCATAAATAATTTCAACAATATTCATATATTTAATGTTCATTAGTTCTTTAAAATTAATACGCCATAGTATCTAGTTCCTGTAAAAATTTAACTTCACTAGTTGAAGGATTGAATCCGCCTCATTGTCCCTTTAAACTTCTCACGTGCAAGTCGCACTTTTAATGATTTAGAAATTTGCATCTAAACAGTGTTAACTCCCATCTATTTAAAACTTTAATAGTGAAGACTACAAGGTTTATGAGGTAAATATCTATAATTTATACACATTTATATCTTGTATTATTAGCATTGTACTTTTTTCTGTTAATTAATTTAGTTATTCAACTTTCGCAAAATTTAAATAAATATCCAACTTAGTAGGACTATATTTCTAACTATTTAAACTACCACGTCAAATTTAACTTTCTTGCGCTCTCTGATTTAAACATTTATGTTTGATAGATTTAGATAATAATTTATATTTTGAATACACTTTTTCTCTGTTTTAAACAATTATGCGCTTGATATAATTTAGTTCATTATTTCATTACTAATAGTTTTCATAGACTTTTCTGATTTAATATTTCATAGCATATTTAAAGTTTTAAGATTCTGTACTAAGGATTGTATCTTTTTTGCAGGATCAAAATAAAATGAACAAAATCTAAAAGTAAAACTTAGACTGGGTATCATTCCACGATCCTCAACGCAATTACCCATAAAATCCTCCTCGGATTTTACATTCACTATTGATGTAAGACAAATAAATTAAAGAAATTTGTTTTTTAATAATTAAAAAAATATATTTACAGTAATACTATATGTGGATATTATATGAGAAACAATTTGTGTTGGAAGCAATATCCAGATGGTACCACATTGCTTGGTCTGGTTTCTTCATATTTAAACTTACAAGACATAGTGTTATAGATCATTTACGAAGTATGCCTAGAACAGATATAAAGGTAAAAATTGTGTCCGAATGTATTCAAATCAGAAGCAGAGAAAGTTGAATAATTTTAAAATGAAAAGGTCTTAGATGTATGAATTTGAGCTTACTGGAATTCTCAGTGCATGTTATTTTACTGATATTTCTTCATACCATTTATCCATTTCTTAAACCTCATCAATGACAATCATCTCTTCCTAAATATTGTTTCATAATATTAATAAAAAGTAAAAAATATACTTTTTATATTTTATGAGCGATATAGTAAATGCTCAGTCTGAGAATTGTAATCGATGATAGGAAGATCGTTTATCTACAAAGATAAATGATTCGAAGAAAATCCAATCGTAATTTATCATAAATCTTTGGTTGTTCATTCCAGACAATAAATCCCTGCGATAATATATCATACTATTATATTATACAATAAAAAAGATCAATGTTTTTCATAATCGACCATTTTAGAAGATCTAACAAAAGAAAATCTCACAGCCATGAATTTAGGCAGTGGTGTTAAACTGTAGGTTTATTTCCTAGCTGAGGTAGCACCATAAACTTCTACATTTTACAGCACGGTGATGCAGACAAATTGCTGTTGTCACTCTTGTACTTGAATGCAACAAAAATTTGATAATTTCGGGCATTTCCTTTTGCAATTCGCCTAGAAATAGGCAAAATGATATATTTCATTTTCGTTAGGGACAATATTACGAATATGTTACAAAATATTAGCATATTGTTGATGCATTTACCTGCAGAGGAAATAGAATATACAGTATATAAATTTTGTGGAATGAATTGAATTTACTTTTATTCCCAGCGTTTACTTTAATAATGTGAAGTTAAAAAATAATGCACACCTTTGTATGACGGAGATAAGGTAGACGATATTTGCGTTGCTAATGCTTGTCATTTTGACTATCTGTAGCACACATTATAGTTAGCCTAGTTGATAATAAGTTTAATATTCAGTCTTCAGAGACTGCAATTATTATTTGACTTACTATTTACTTTCAAATTCTGTCTACAGAGAATGTTAATAATATTTGAAAAACTAGTTACCTTCATATTTAGTCTACAGAGAGTGTTAATAATATTTGAAAAACTAGTTACCTTCAAATTCAGTCTACAGAGAGTGTTAATAATATTTGAAAAACTAGTTACCTTCAAATTCAGTCTAGAGAGAGGGTTAATAATATTTGACTCACTAGTTACCTTCATATTCAGTCTACAGAGAGTGTTAATAATATTTGAAAAACTAGTTACCTTCATATTTAGTCTACAGAGAGTGTTAATAATATTTGAAAAACTAGTTACCTTCAAATTCAGTCTACAGAGAGTGTTAATAATATTTGAAAAACTAGTTACCTTCAAATTCAGTCTAGAGAGAGGGTTAATAATATTTGATTCACTAGTTACCTTCATATTCAGTCTACAGAGAGTGCTAATTATATTTGACCTACTTGTTACTTTTATATTCAGTACTAAAATACATAATAAATTATATAATTTAATTAGTGATCTGTAACACTAGTTACTGAAAGAAAATTTCATGTTAGACTAGAGACATGGATGAATAAGAGGGTCCCCACATTAATATTTTATGTTTGTAACATAACTTTGGGCATAAATGATATCCATATTAATGGATATTGATGGTACGGGTTACCATCTGTCGGGAATAATGCATTTGAGTGTCAATTCCTATCAACTCTGATCTAAAACTTCCTTTTACTATTACAACTCGTTGATGATTTTTTTGATTATATCTGAAAAAATTAAATGATCTAAGGTAATATTGAAAAATATTTCAATCTTTTTCCATTCAAATCGTCCCCTTTCAATACATCATTTCACTTAAGATTAAATGATTAAGTAATTGAAATATGGAGATTGGAGGGATGCCAAAATTACTTGATTTGGGAATATCTGTTATTAGTTCCTTAGTTATATTAGTAAGAAAATTTAGCAACATAATTAGTATGGAATTCAGCATTGAATTTTTGTAATGGATTTTAGTGATGCATTTCCTTTTTCTTTATATTAACATACTCAAATACTTCCAATTTTTTCCATTAGATTAGTTTCATATTGCATTTTTTCCTTAACATTTGATAGTTTAATGACTAATAGGATTTTTTTTCATATTAACATATATAAATTTTTTCTTCCGTTGCGTAATACACATCTACAAATTGAAACTTAACCCGACTGATTTATAAGATTCCAAATGGTGTGTACTTTGTTATTAATAGCCATTCTTCCTACAAAGAATATAAATTATAAATGCAAAATATAAATAAAAATTACCTTCAAAAAAATGTCATGCAAAAATATAATAATAATACTGATTATTTTCAGCGAACCTCCTTTTCCGGAGTTCAGTTTTCGTTCTGAAAATAACTTTTTAATGTAGGACTTCACTATTTCATCAATATTTGATATAAGTTTCCTGAATAATAATGTGATAAAGTTCAAAACTATTGGGTATTCAACAAATTAATGTCATGATTAACCATACATATATTTGAATATGATTGAATAATAATATCTCAATTAGGTAGTTTCTATTACCAGATTCGAATAAAATATCGAACAAAAATTTAAATAAGCTTTTCATGGAAAAAAAAATAAACAATGAATTCTATTTATTGTGGGACGAACTAGAATATGCTGTAACATTATTATGTGATTTTTTAATAATTAGCTATAATTTCATTCACAACTGGTAAATGTGACTTCACCCAATTACAATTTAAGAAAGGTAATTAAAGAATAGGAAAAATATATATTGAATCTTTTAAACAATTTTAACAGTAATGGTCTACTGTCTTTTTCCGGGAATTCTTAATTGAAAATACTGACAATAAGTTTTCAAAGTTATGATATTTTCGCTGAAATGCGATTCATTTTGTAGACTAACGAACAATAATAGATCAGCAATAAATTTCCGCCTGGCGTTCAATAAAGATCAATCAATTCATCAAAACACTAGAAATTGCAGTCAAATGCAACGGGTTTTTAATCCATGATTAGTTCATTATTTCCATTCACTTAAGAACTCGTTAATATTTTGAAGTTAGGAATGAAAGAGTGATATATAGAAGCCCTCATTTTCATTTCCAATTATCTCAATCTATGCATTGAATTAAATATTAGTTTTGTATGAGAGATTCATTTAAGAGCTAATGAAAAAAATGTTGTTGATTAATATACATTTTTCTCAATATATGATTATTTATACATATTGTTTAGGTGAAAATAGTGCAAATATAGATATGAATCTATTTTGAACACATCTTTCTGAATGCTAGAGAAAACAGCTTCTTGTTCGATGGTAATTATGGTAATTTAACGGTATTATTGTGGAATGAGTCTATTTTTCATTAAATAATGCGTCCCGAGATCATAGAGGAGTTATAAAACAGCAATTCCCCATGATTGCTTGTAAGCTCTTCAATGGCATAATAAGATCTTATAGAAATGTCTCTTCTATGGAAATGTAACATTTAATCATAGAAATCCACCCATAAGGCCAATCATAATCCATTTTATTGATTATTGTATTTCTTGTTTCACTATATTTGTTTTTCTTTTGTAGTTTTGGCCAATTAAATCTTCTTCGTTTATATTTATTGTGGACATGATCATTTGTTCCGACATATCTTAATTCTTACTAAAAACGTACAGATATATCATCCACATTATATTCAATATGCATTTGAAATATAAAGAACTAACATTCTGAAACAATATCCTTCAGTGTCACCGATCAGATCAAGTTTCTCATCGCCTCATTATTTCTCTCCGTCAATTCATCGAGTTGATAAATCTTTAAGAATAACGAGCAGTTGAAATATGCAATGCCAGACGTATGACATATGACAGGAGTCAGATTTCTCCCTGATGTATTTGCATTTTTCTCAATGAGATAATGTCGATTGCAGTGAAGTACAATTCAGCTGAGGGGACGAAAAGAGATATACATATTAAAAAAAAGTAATATTTATTCAAATAAATTGGGGTATAATTGAGTATTGTACTGTTTGATTTATATTAAAAATTTGTTAGGCTTACCAAGTAAATCTCCGAACACTAAGCATAACTTTATGTTATGAGTTTTAATGCGTCCCTTGAGCGGAGGGATATTTATTACTAACTGGCAGGGAGATCGTAAGTAGGATTTAATCGACTTCCAGTACACTTTTTAACGAAGAACATGAACTTGCCGTAACGATGTGATGTAGCGGCATATTATTTATGGTGAACATTGTAAATGAACTATAATACGGATTCTGGTGTAGTTTAAAAACTGAATGAAGATGACGCAATAGATAAATTTAATTAGATGAATTATATCCTAGATAAATTATACATTGGGAATATTATTTGTACTGTTCGATTTTCACTATTTTAAAGTTTTTGATAAATTATTAATTTCTTTTTCCATTTACTTATGGTAAATGTAAGAAAAATGTATCATTTCTATCAATAATCAAGTTATATTCAAATAATACCAATAAGAAAACAAATCATAATACAAGAGTAGCATCTTTATAGATCCAATAAATGTAGTCAAGTTCCAAATATATGTAATATCTTAATTCATAATATTAACTCATACTGCAGATACAACATAGAAAATATTTCTTTCTTCCCATCTCATTAAAAGAAGCCAACCAAAATATGGTGGCATATTTCCCAGAAATGTTGGGGTAAATTGCTACGCAAGGTAATTTTATTTTCGTAGAGGCATACAGCCTTACATTATTCACATAAACATTATTATCATTCTACATATGTAACTACATACAAAAGTACAGCACCTGTTGTTCATTTCTTGAGAATTTATATAATATGATGGGTTTATTGCAAAATCCAATTAAAAATATTGTGACACAATCCTAGCCAAGAGTCTAGGCAGAGTCTTTTTTGTCAATTTTCCAATGTCTTCCTTTCCAAAATCAAAATTTCGCTCTATTTTAACATTGTTTTATGAGAGGAAATTTGAAAAAAACCTCTCTAATTTTTCCACTCTCCAAGTGTCAATAATTCTTGCCAATTAATTTGCTAAGATTCTCTGTAATTTGGTTCTTCAATATCCAAAAAATCTTCCCTTTTCTCTACAATCTAAGTGTTTTATTATGGAAGAACTTTGAAAATATATACTAATAATCCTCATAGAAAAAGCCATAAGTACATACATTTTCTCTGCAGTTACTTATTTCCGTACAGTTATGAACTTCTATACAGTGGAGAATTGCATTACAGTAATGTAATCACGATTAATTATGTTTCTAGTAGATTTACTTGTTGCTTTAAAGTTATACCTTATCCTTTACACAAGTCACTTCACTGGTGACGAATAATTTTTTTCTTACTAATATAAGTTTACATTTTTTTAAGTAAACACCAACTATGATACTTTTTAGTATAACACATAAGGTAAAAGTGTATGAGTTTGCTTAATGGTTTGAATAAAGTAACTTACCTGCAAACTAAATATAATCTCTTTGTTTCAACTCTGGGTTATAAGAAAATATCTAATTTATGTGATCTTAAAGTGGATACAACAGAGTATGACATACATTCAAGTAGATATGCTAATTCAACTGATAAAGAGAACATATGCTGATATGTTATTTCATTTAAATACAGGCAGAATAACGACTCAGACTCAAACATTTTTTTTCTTTGAAATAGAATGAAAGAAAATGTTTTTTGGGCCACGTCCACCTTTAGAATAAAATGTAATTTTTCATTCAAGTTTAAATTAATTCAGGGCATATAGAGTTTACTAATTTTTTAACCTCTACTAATATCATTATTGTGGAAAATATAAGTTTTTAGGTAATTTTCATAGATTTTGAAGATAGATTATTGATCATGAAATTGTAAGGGGGAAGAGAACCCTAGTTAAGTTAATTTTTCATAAAAAATATTTCAAACAATAAGATCATTCATTATTATTCAGAATAAGTTGAAGTTAATTACAATAACATTTCTTTTATTAAAATATTATCGTCATTTATCTACGGCAATAATGAATTCAACGTAAATTAGATCGTAATTTTACATTAATGTAATACACTGATAATCCATCGTCTTTTCCGACTGGGAATATAATAGTCCATATTTTGCTTTCTCAACAGACAGGTTTTACTTCGGTTACTCTAGAAAATAACTTCCTCATTACTGATAAATAGACCACAAAATGGCAGGATATGCATGTTACAAACATGTGAATATCAAGAGTAAGAGGCCAGATGAACGCGGATGGTACTTTATTTTGTACTGAATTACCATGTGAAGTGCTACTCTCCTTTCAAAAACTTGGAACAGGAGGGAAAATTGTCATATACACCAAACAGTATAGTAATATGTTAGTTTTATTTATGATGTATTATTTTTCTATTGAATTTAGTTCTGTATAAAATATTATATTTTAATTTGTGGAGAGTCGCAAAACTTGGACACGCACAGTATTTGTAGAGTGAGTGTTAATATATGTCAAAATTGATTAATCAGAAATGTCAAAGGTCCCATTTGTTCATGATCAATGTTAATGCCCACTTTCCATGTTGTGTGAATGTCAATGTAGATCGTCTTTGATTTATATGATGTGTCAATAAATAACGTTGTATAACCTTGCTCAAATTAATTACTCTGAAAAGGGGATTAACATGAAAATGGTATATTTTATCAATAGGTTAAATTGTAAAATACTAACGCAATATCCTTCTCTTCACAAAATAATTACAATAAATCTCGTAACGGTCTCCTTACAGTAAATTTTTCTATAATTGCTTTGTGTGGAAAGTTTATCGATTGCGGGGCCTCAATTTGATGCCTCCTGACGGTACGATGTGATGGAAAGGGAATATCATTGGGGAAGTCAGGGCTGTCATTGATGTACTGCTATTACGTCCTTCAGAAACTAAAACTCTATTAGAAATGTCTCAACTGAATACGTTGGTATTTGGATCTAACCCATATTCAGCGATATTCAAGGCTTAATAAAAATATCTATCTAAGAATAAATATATTAAATTTTGCTTGTATGATAATTCCATCCATTCGTCAAATACAAATTTATTTAATTCAAAATTCAATTGAAAGATTAAAAATGTAATCGTATATTAAGCATTGTCCCAATGATCCCCAAATACAATCGACACATTTTTCGTTTCAATTATATCCTACCAATTATGTATATAATTGTAACCTGTTACACTACTTTGTTCTTTAAATTTGTTTCCTTAAAGTGATTGGCAACAAAAATCTATCCTAGTAATTAAGTTGTCATTAACTTTTCAATTCTGATTTTATTTTTCGAGTTGAAATACAGGCTCTTTTTCGCAGGTTCCAAATCCAACTATAATAGTCATACCTTCCATTCACATCTGTGAAATATCAAAACCTAGTTACAGTCTTTGCTTCTTGCTGATGAATTACTTCAATTACTACTTGATCTACTACCGTGGAATTATTAAGTATTTGGACCTTGTTATGTCTTTTGTGATGAGTTATTGTCCTTGCAACAATGTCAATAGTGGCTTCTCTATGTCCAATTATATTTCAGTCGTATAATTATCAGATGTCTATTATTGTCCATTACGGTAAATATTGATTATTTTTTATCGTAAAATATAATAATAAGTGATATTATTTACGGAATCAATATCGGGAATGCGTTGCAAAAGACCATATACTATTAGGTTTTCAAATTATGAAGAAATTCCAAATAAATTTTCGTCAAATCATTCATCGTTCTAGATAGATGATCTTTTTATCCTCGATTACGATTTCCAATCATTATCAAAAGCCAACGATAACTAGTTTCAGCATATGGCTCGATAAATTACATCTGATTGTTGTGTGCCAAAGAATTTTGGAATTATTATTGACATTTAACAATTTCTCAGATAGAAGTTAAATATGTTTACATGATTTGTGATTGATGAGATACTTCAATCAGTACTCTGCCTTCTTAGACGTAGCACCTTAGATACATACCTCTCTAGTTTAGAGCATCGACTGTTCACGTTAGGATGTCAGAAATGCATTAGTGATTACTATTATCGAGTTGTTACTATTAAGTTTACAAATTGATATCTAGTAAAGAGAGCTATATAAGAAAGTAAAGATCTGTACTAGTAGATTAACGTCAACAAAGATTTAGTATTGTCTCAAAATAATAGAGCTAGTGTGAACCTATAATAGGAGAAGAGGACCCTCATAGATTCACATCTGGCTGATATATTATTATATTCATTCCAGACAGTATTTCATAGATCAATTTTGTAGACAAATTTTTTTTCTCATCTTAGTTGCTAAATGAACTAACTTTTAAAAAAAAAACTGCGAAATCATCGTCAACATTTCATATCCAAAGTTGATTCTTTATAGCTCAGATAGACCATAAATAAATACTACGACCAAAAAAATGGCTGTACATTTTGGACAAAGCAATGACTATTTGCTATTTCGCTATGACCATACCGATATTTGTAGGCGATTTAACTTGAGAGATGTTTTGTGGATGGTATTTCAGTCAGTGTTTGTATTTAGTTTGTTAAGATTTACCTGAATGACATTTTGAAGTTATTTTTTCATTCAGGATTTATATTGATTTCATTCATAATAAAATTTTAAAACGAGGAGAAAAATTATATCCCTCACCACTAACATGAAATTTCAAAATTCAATTAAGATTTTCTACCTAAAGTGCCCCCTTACAAATTTGAGATAAGAAATTGATTTTTATTTTCTAACAAATATTCCAGATTGTGTTTTATTAACTCTTGTATTTAATTTTAATAAACCATATTACTTCTTCATTAAGCTAAATATATATTAAATACTGAGTATTGATTGAATTAATATCAATCGGACGTCAATATGAAATAACGGAGATTTCAAATTTGTAACTAATATTACTTCAAAGGCTCTATAAAAAGTATTCAATTGTTATCTGATGTATTACTTAGGGCTTCATTGTCAACAATGAATTTTCAGTTAATCAGAAACTTACTGTTTATTTTCTAGATAGAGTGGAGTTGAAAGCTCTATTGTTACTTGAAGTGTTCAAATGATCCCCATTTAATGAAATGAAATATGAAGAGTTTCTATTTCAGCATTCGAACGATACCATGCAAATTAATTTGATAAAACCGAAACAATTTTCAATGAGCGAATGTTGTTTGAGTGACAGGAAAATAATGGAAACTAATTGTGAGTCTGTGACTATGAAGTTATTGATGTGTGAGTTGAAATAAATGAAATTGTTTTCAAAATAAGAATATGATTCGTTTCTTTGATATCCAAGATCAAATAATTTAAAACTCCATTAATTATCTAATTATTAAACTTTAATATGCAAAATGATATACCATTTTCGTGTGAAATTATTAGGGTGAATGATCAACAGTAATTTATCATAAATTTGGATGGAATATATCCAGGTATCAAAACTAGTAAGGATCGCTAATTGTTATGATCATTACAACAATTTATGGTTATAAGTGAACTTTTACTTACAATGAAGTAACACTTGGCAGTTATTTCTGACTCCCTTTCACAAATTTGTTTATTTTGTTCTCTCGATCCAACCTGAACAAATAAATAAATGAAATGGTTAGGAAAATTGAAGCTGAATTGTTTTCGCTTCCATTAAAATAGAATTTATTTTGTATAATTTGATTTTGTGATAACGTTGTATTTTGCTTAGCAATCAGTATTTATAAAAATATTTATATCAGGATCTTCTTAGCATTTAGTGTATCAAATATATTAATGAAAGTGGTTATTCAATTTATTGAGATTGTAAGAAGTTACTAATTAATCAAAATATAAATAATAATCACTGTTGGAAAAGGGACTCTGCGGTAACGACCAATTTTGAGCCTTTTATTTCCAATCGAATAAAACAGACACAGGATCGCTATCAATGTTATTGCTAATTATATGGTAAAACAAGGAGGTTATCTGGACGAAAACTTTAATTCGTCTAATAATGCCGTCAATGGTTTCGTCCTATAATAGGATGAATTTTGTTAGACTGATATTTTAAATGGTCTCTCAACGCTCTAAATATTTTAATTTTTCAAAAGCAGACTTTCATATGATATAAGATGATCATAATTGGAATTAACTCATCTATATCTTATTCAAAATATTGAGTACAAATTACGAAAAATCATAATCATAAGTTATAAAATATTCGCTCAGAAATTTATAATATATTTTTCGTTTAGATAATTATAATAAATTATTCGTTTGGAAAATTATAATATATTATTCGTTTAGAAAATTATAATAAATTATTCGTTTAGAAAATTATAATAAATTATCTGTTCAGAAAATTATAATAAATTATTCGTTTAGATAATTATAATATATTATTCGTTTAGAAAATTATAATAAATTATTCGTTTAGAAAATTATAATAAATTATTCGTTTAGATAATTATAATAAATTATCCGTTCAGAAAATTATAATAAATTATTCGTTTAGATAATTATAATAAATTTTTCGTTCAGATATTTATAGTAAATTTTTGTTTAGAAAATTATAATAAATTATTCGTTTAGAAAATTATAATAAATTATTCGTTTAGAAAATTATAATAAATTATTCGTTTAGAAAATTATAATAAATTATTCGTTTAGAAAATTATAATAAATTATTCGTCTAGAAAATTATAGTAAATTATTCGTTTAGAAAATTATAATAAATTATTCGTTTAGATAATTATAATAAATTATTCGTTTAGATAATTATAATAAATTATTCGTTTATATAATTATAGTAAATTATTCGTTTAGATAATTATAGTAAATTATTCGTTTAGAAAATTATATCAAATTATTCTTACATGAGTAAATAAAAGTTAATTCATGGTATAATTATTTTAAATTTATAGCGGTAAGAATAGGTATGACTACAAACCAATTGCAAATATAATTATAAACTGTACATTTGTTGACATATAGGGATAAAAAGAATAGTTATCCTTGTTGTACCAAGTAAATATATTAGAATAAATTTATCTATATATTCCATTGCTCATGTTTACACTATACGGTATGTTTTACATTAACAACATCAATGCAAATAAAAAAAGTATATTTAGCCTGATAATACCTCATAATTACCTCATTACTCTACCAGAGAGATCTAATGCAAATTTGTAAATAGAGAAAACACGTTTGAACGATTGAAGAACTTTCTATTGCAAACTAAAAAAAAGTCATAATAATGAGCTTTTTAGAAATCTTTATAAATGCTGTAAAGAAAAATAATCAGTTGCAACACTTAATATTAATTACTATCGAAAATTATTCAAAATGTTACAGAAAATTTGTATTTAATTTTTATTCTGAAAAAGCGAGCAGTTTATTAAAAACTTTCTATCAAAGCTTTATGATGTAATTATTTGTTGTTAATTTCTCGACCATGGATTCAGTAAAGTTCAAACAAAAGAGTAATTGTTTAATTATGTTTCTGAAAACAGGTAATAATCCCAAAACGAGTACCTAAAAGCTTTAGTATGACTAATTCATTTTTGTAATGAATAAAAAAACACGTTATGTGACAGTATTTAGAAAATATAAATGCATAATCTTCCTATTTAATATGTTGTAACATAGTATTTAATAAATGATTCTCTTTATACTCTTTCCAAAAGACTATTTCAACCTCCCATAATTTTCCAGTATTGTCTGCAAATTCTCTCGCATCCAAAACACTAATGATGGTCATAAAGCTCACAGTAGGAATATTCTGGTCGATTTACCAAACCTAATGAGGAAATCGTCTGAAGTTAGGCAAACGAACCAGTCTCAAAAATTTATAATCATAAAACCGTCTATAATTATTGCCCTTCACAGTATACATTCATCGTTTTTTATTGTACAACATTATAAGTTCTGGCGATGGACTATGAAATATCATATTTCATTGTAGATTATTATTGTATTTTTTTTTGTAATCACTGACCGGAAGCAGACGACAAGGGATTAGATGCAAATGCAAAAGATTAACCTCTGCTTATCCCATTTTGTAATAGACAAACTGATCTACAGACAGGCTTCTTCAGTATTCAATTAATAACTTTAGCTAAATCTGAGGACGAGAACCCGCAGAGGGAATAGTGAAATTGCTCGAATAACAATACGATATTCTTAACTAGCATGTACCCAAGTATAACGTATTCATTAATAATCTTAGTATAATAATATTATAAGCTAGATGCTCTATCTATATAAATATTTTTATTCAAATCGCATTTTGCAATTTGGTCATAGCACTTGATTTATATACCCCACTCATTTAGCCCATTGGAATCGATTAAAAATGGATTACAAATTTAACTACAGACAAAAGTTATAGAGGTTTGGTCATTTTCTAAGAATAATTTCACAATCTGGAGCATTAGGCCATCAACAAAATAGCTCTTTGGTTCATTCTTCCAATATCTACGAGAATTCCACCGATTTCCAAAGGGATAAAATGCAGACCTGATGGAGTGCTGAATGCAACAGAACAGTGGCATCGAGAGTAGGAAAATTGAATATTGAACGGTACAATGCGGATATTTAAAAAAATGTATGCCATTAATATACATTATACAATTATTCAAATAATACTGTTTAAAAGAAATTGAATATAACGGAATTCAAAGAAATATATTATTCCATATAGTGATAAAGATTACACAGTGACACATTTAATTTACCAAACAAATCTTGCAAGATTTATCAAAAAATAAATTAACTTTTTTAATTCTATCAAGTAAACTTCAGATAAATTTGCTTAATTTCTCTTGTGTAATGTGTAATGACTGCTCAAATCTCTCCAGTAAGAGAGACACAGAAAAGATAACGTTTCTTTGTGAAAATGAAATCAATATTAGATTTTCAATCAAAGTGTTTTCTAGTCATTTTTTCACGGAGAAAAGTGAGGTAAAGATAATGAGGAAACATTTTTCTATGCATCGGAAGAAAAAATATATATTCAGCTCTCCGAATTTGGAGTAACAGGAGTGTATCTTAACGGCTACTGTAAAGAATTTGGAATAACTGGAATAAGGCTCCGGAAGAGAAATGAATACAACTATATAGTATATATTATTGTAATATCTAATTTAAAAAAAGGGGGAAAATACAATAATAATAAATAATACAATACGACAAAACTTCGAATTATATAATCAGTATATTGTCAAAAACTTATATATAATGGTTGAATAAAAAGAAGGTATTTAGTAATTAAATTGAAAATAAAGTATATATATATTGTTTTACTGATAATTATAGATATCTATTCTAATAGTGCAAATTAATGAACAAAATATTATGATTTGATTAAATTGCGTTAATTTTTCTTATTTATACAGAGAACATTTTATTAAAATTGAACAATAAGGGAATGTGTTTCCTTAAAATTATTAAATAAAATACAAAAAAAAATATTTGCTTTAAATTACTGTGTGCCTTTGAAATTTTGCACATAGACGTGACGCAACATATATACTTATTAAATGCTTAATTAACAAATTTCTTTATTCGTGCTATGACAACTTCCAGTAAACTCCAACTGTTACACGTTATAATAAACCGTCCGTATATTTATATTATAAGTAACTAATGTATTAAATTGCGTAGCAGGTCAAATAACGTTACCCTAGTTTTGTATCAATTTTTGTATTTGTGAAATTATCTGTTTATGTTCAATATTTTTTTGTTTTTCCATTTGTGAAAACTTTCTGTTAGAGAAACAAAAATTAATTTCAACCACATAATTTCATTATATTGAGCACATTACATTGAATTTCCGAAAGATAGTAAAGTCTTATTCCAATATTTTGAACTCGCTCTGGGAATTTCATTCCAGATATATTCTTCATTCCAATATAGGCTGATTCCTTTTGTTAGTTCAGTTTTTGGGAACGAGAAGACAGTTTCGAAGAACTTAAAATGGCGGGAATGTACTGAGGAAAATTTCAGTTACGATGATTCAATCCAAAGGTAAGTGTTATGTTTTAGTACGAATATATCACATGATGATTATAAAAAACTTAATATGTATTACTTATTATTATTATTATAACTTTTCCCAATCTAAAATCGTTGATTTTGGTGAGTAAGATTTATAATTTACAATTTTTTTAAAGTAAAGTGTTTTTAGTTGACAATTTACTGGAAATATAGCTAGTTAATCAGGTGACTTAATAAAAAAAAATGATTGGTTCTCACAAGTTTTCATTATTTAGGACCTAGATGTTACTTATTATCTATTTTATGATTTACTCTATATCATTTTTATAAGATGTGATTGCATAAAAAGATGAAAATCAACGTATACCTTTTGTAAATTACTTAAATATCAATGAGTCAGGAAACACTAAGGTGAAATATTTCTTCTAATAACGGAAATACGAATTATTAAAATATCTACTATATTTCACTAAAGAACAGTTTTGTACTGTATAGTTATTATATTATGAAATCTTTTATATTGAAAAAATAAGGAATGAGTAAGAAAGAAAACTGTATTGTGATTTATTTCAGTTTATAAATTTAGACTTCTCTGGCAGAATAAAGAAAATTTGTTCACTATTGAGGTTACTCTGTTACTCAGGATTCTACATTCACTTCAGGATTTCATGATAGAGGAGTTTTTTCTGCGGTATAATGTAAGTAAAGACAATTACTTGCATTATGCTTATCATCGGTTGTGTCATTCCTAACTCCATTCACTATACAGGACATCAACCTAGAGGAATTATACTGCAGAATAATGGAAGTTGAGAAAATTAGTTGCATTTTGCTAATCATCAATTGTGTAATTCTCCTCTCCAATTTTCATGTTCAGATACCATCAAACACATGGTAATTAAGAGTTGACCCTGAATGTCGTGTGTACGTGTGATTGATAAGAGAGCTGTACCTGATTTTAATGTGGGTATGGGTTGCAATATTCAAGTCGTGCCATTCGTATTTTTTATTAAAATGTTAGATTGGTATTTCTGTAAATTGTTTGATCGGTTTTTCTGTAAAATGTTCGATCGGTATTTCTGTGAAAAGTTTCATCGGTATTTCTGTAAAATGTTTCATTGGTTGAACTGTAGAATGTTTCATCAATTCATCGGTGTTTTTGTAAATAGTCTGATCTGTATTTTTGTAAAATGTTCCATTGGTATTTTCTGAAAAGTTTCATCGGCATTTCTTTAGATTGTTTCATTGCTACTTCTCTAAAATATTTCATCGATATTTTTCTAAATATTTCATCGGCATTTCTTTAGATTGTTCAGCTACAAAATTTCTCAAATGAGATTTGTTCGACAGAAGAAATGTTTCGACTTTCTTTAGAAGGACGAAAAATAAATTATGACTGCTTGAATGTATCACCGGGAATAAATGTAAAAGAACTATTTTACGTAGAAAATTCATTTAACATTCAGAACTTTGTGCTGTACGTTTACTGTAATTAGATAATTTAATTACATAATATCAATATTCAATTTGAAAAACATAACTATATTGTATATATTGAAATATATAAATTTTTAAATTAAAATTTTCTATATAGTGAATTCAATGTTTCTTTCTAAAGACCAAACATAAATTTATGTGTCGAAAATTGTTAATTTAAAAATAAAAAAGAAATAGAGAATTTCCCAAATATTTATTACTACTATATATACATTTTTTTTACATGGGATTAAATTCACGAAAAAACCTCTTATATTATAAACCAAACATAGGAATAAAAATTGTAATTTATTTCATGGTTGAATAGGATAACGACAAGGTAAATCTTGTTTTATGTACGAAATCATCGACAGAATGATGACACGGTGAATAATTTCTTCGTGTGTAATTCGACATATTTCGGTAAGTAATTAATGAGACTATTCCGCCAGTATTTCACGATAATCACACTTTTGTGACCTAATTTATTGCCTTTACAATGATGTAGCTGTGATTTACATTGTTATTGCTGAAAGTTGATATTAGAGTGGAATAATATCAGGGTACGGTAAGAAGTTAAACTCCGTTAAAAATTGTATCTTCGAATCGATAAACAGTCTAGGAAAGGAAAATATGTGATGACTTTTACTTAGTTTACTAATTTCACATTTCCAAAATAAATTTTACTATTTGTAATGATTGTATATTTTTCAAATTTAGTCTGGGTAAATGGAGAATTCTTTATATAAAATGATAATTGTAGGAAATTAGAGCAGGTTCCAGTTTATAATCAACTAGTCTAATCCTGTACGTTTCAATTGAGGTGTATTTTGTCCCAACCTTCTTAACATATTGACTTCAAGTTCTTAATATTTGTTGGTGTTCTTTATCTAACTTGAAGTATGAAATATTGCCATAAACTTTCCATTGTTTCCCAATATGTTGACTGACTTGGCCATTAATGCTATTTTTAAGCGAACATTTTTCTTATAGGTGTCTTACAATTGAACACAATAAAATATGTATTGTTATATTATCAAAACCAAATTGGGAAAAGAGCACTAACAAATATCAAGAGTTTGTAGTCAATATGTCAAGAAATGGGAAATATTTATAGCTCAACCGATAGTTTAATTTTCCCATTCCTCTCTCCAAGTTTCATTTAATGTTATTCTCCATTTTAAGCCCTGTACATATATGTTTTTCTCATTTCTCTCTCCAAGTGTAAATTAACGTTATTTTCCATTGTAAGCCGCCGTATTTGCGTATCCTTTTCTCATTTTTCTCACCAAGTTTCAGTAAACGTTATTTTCCATTATAAACCCAGTACTGATGTATCTCTTTCCAATTTCCCTCTCCAAGTTTCACCTAACGTTATTTTCCATTGTAAGCTGACAAGTGAAGAAGAGTGGCCTAACTTCTCCTAATCTGATTTTCCCTTTGGCTGAAATGGATGTATTTGTGGAATGCCTCTGAAATTGAGGTTGAAAGGTGGCCATTGATGCCGAGATTAGTTATATTCTGCGAGAGAAAACACTATACAATAAATCTGTATTACGGGCAAGTAGTGTTTTATTAATGAAATATATTAAAGGATGTCCTATAAATAAATATTTTCTTGGAAGAAAGTGAAATGTAGCAATACATTCCACACTCATTTACACTCGCAGTACTCGGCACGTGGCCGCAGCATATATGTAGTATGATTGGTCAATCGGAAGCTTTTGAAGGTGAGATTGGTTTATAATTTATCATAAACTCTTAAATTTGCATTCTGTATAAACACAATGCAAGCTTAACTTTGGAAAATATACACATTTAGTATTTTTAATTTTATTTTGGTGTTTAATTTTTTGAAAAAATAGAGATTTATATTTTTTCATTAACCCTTGCGTTTATAGTTGGGCAGATAGCCGCCCACTTTAAATTCCTATATAAACTGCGTCCATCGCTTTATTGCAGATCACTATTTTGTGAATAATTTTAATAGTATTGATTGTACAGTAGTGAAACTTTGGTCACTGGAAGATTGCTTCTATGTTAGTATCTTGCTGAAATATTTTTTGAATCCATTTGAAAATTGGAAAGTTATGAACGTCTATGTATTTTGAAGGCATTTTAACTGTCCATCGCTTTATTGCAGCTCTGTGAAAAGGCCAAAAAATGGGCGATTAACTTCTACCGAGAGGGTAAAAATTGTAGCAGGTCCTGCAGAAGGGATGACTCTTCTATATTTAGCTAATGAATTTGGAAGGGATAAGAGAAACATAGTTTCTGTTGTGGAAGATCCCGACACCAACCCAAGGAGAGATGAGGGTACGAGGAGAAGCTTTTTCCCCTCGAAATATGCGAAAACTACCCAAGCAGGTTTTAAGGCAGCCAAATAACACTCGTGCCTCCATTTTCGACAAGGTTGTCATTGGTTATTCGTCCTAACGGTGTCTTAAATGAGACGACAACGAACGTGGAGCCCATTTCCAGACCTCCTATGGACAAGAACCAAAAGGAAAAAGGCATTAGATGTACATAGAATTACATGAAAACAAACTTCCTACTTGTTCTTTTAACAGATGAGGAAAGAGCCACCCTTGATTGTCTGGATGGATGGGTTAAAGTTTGGATACTACTGGAGCTGTTTATCCACACTGGTTTCGTCATCAACAAGGAGGCTGTGGCTTTATGTTTTAAGCTGGCATCATTTGTGAAACGTTAATTGGCCCTTTCCGAGTACCAGAGGGTGTAAACCTAACAATCCAATCCTACATTGCCTCTTTTGTTGAGTACTTGTTCCCTTGGCCTAATAGTTTGCAATTATCTCGTTGCCAAAAGATGATTTTCTTGCATAACTTCGCACAATCTCATGCTTGAAGTGTAACAACTTCTTTCCTCATATCTCTGGGCATCAAGTGAGAGACTCTCATGTCTTGATTGCCTTGTTCTCTGGTCTTAAGCCCCATTGATCATTTCTGACCGTTTCATTTGAGACATAAGATCAGGACTGTTTTGACGTTAGACCAATGACAGCCTTGTCAAAAATGGAGGCACTAGTGTCATTTTGCTGCCTTATGACCTGCCTGCGTATTTTTCGCATGTTTCGAGGGGAAATTGTTTTTCTCGTACCCTCATCTCTCCTTGGGTTTGTGTCGGGATTTTCCACAAAAGAAACTCTTGTTCTCTTAACCTTTCCAAGTTATAAAGCTAATTATAGAAGAGTCCTCCCTTCTGCAGGACCTGCTACAATTTTTACCCTCTCGGTAGAAGTTAATCGCCCATTTTTTGGCCATTTCACTGAGCTGCAATAAAGCGATGGACAGTTAAAATGCCTTCAAAATACATAAACGTTCATAACTTTCTAATTTTCTCATGGATTCAAAAAATATTTCAGCAAGATAATTACATAGAAGCAATCTTCCAGTGACTAAAGTTTCACTACTGTACGATCAATATTATTAAAATTATTCACAAAATAGTGATCTGCAATAAAGCGATGGACGCAGTTTATATATAACTTCTTTCAAGAGT